>DWEJ01001549.1:0-12837 GCA_018245835.1 Mysoria sejanus stolli | reverse complement strand
GTGTTAATGCGCGTTTATTACTTTAATAAAAGTAATGATTAATTTTGTAAGAGGTTTTAGAATTTTTAAATGTGAGTTATCTTTTAACATTCGACCTAAACCGTTCTAAATTTGAAAAAAGATCCGTGTCCCAAAGTGAAAAATAAGAGTTGATGATGATGATGATCATGATGTACATAATAAAATTTATGTTCAGAAATTACACATATTTATACACGTAATATTGGTGAATTAGTATCGGGGATGACATTCTGTGTTAGCGTGGATTCCGAGTCGAGGGGGATTAAGAATACATTCCGATCCTAGGCCGGGATATAGGATGTTGTAAGAGGCGAGTAAACTCGGCGCTCGAAGATCGCGACATTATGCGGTCTGTCTACAGCTAAGCTCTGGTTGCCTATGGATAGCAGCGCAGGCAGTACGACAAGCTATCCCCAACCCTCGTGCTCAGCATAGGGATTACGAGTATAAACCCTCAGGAGAGGCCTAAGACTACCAGCGGAATGCAATAGGTAGATGATAATTATGACAAATTAGTTACTTGTACCGTTTATTCGACAGCATAAGACATAAACGATCGATAATGATATTCATTTAAATACTTTAAAACATCAAATGATAAGTACACTAAAGTCCAAAGTGACCGTTGCATCGAAGACCATAGCCTAACGTTTAGATAAGAAAAGTAAGCAAAACAGAAAGTTAATCAGTTCTAACGCGTTATTACACACACACAAACAAGCGTTTCATATAAATCTTTCTCCAACATTGATACATTATCTCCACACATGCCATGGCTTGAAGAGCCGCGTATAGAAAGTGAACAATAAATTACATAAAGACGTTGTTCCTGTCATTGTTCTCGATAATATTATATTTACTGTGCTGAATTTAACAGAAATTAAAAGAGCAGTAAATACGCGTCAGATGCGTGTCGGTGTAAGTTACCGGTAACATATCTGACTACCTAACATGTGTTGTAACACTTTTAACCGGTAAGAATGTCAACTACGAAAATTACGATAACCGTAACATTTAAATTATGGTTTTCATTCGATCAAAAATCAACTAGACATTGACTTCCAATGGATAATTCATAGCCAACTTGCATTACTTGTAGTAACCTTACATTACTTGTAGTTAATTTACTCATCTCGTTCTGGGAGGCGATCGTTGTCCAACAGTGGGAGGTTAATGATGATGACATGGCGAGCTTTTATATGAGTTACCGCTACTGGTAAACTTATATTAGTTTGTAAGAGACGTTCTGTGGGGAATATACTAAGGAATGGACAAAAACTATTATTATTGTTACAAAATTATTTATACTAGGTTTTAAGAAACTGTTGAAGCTTGTTCTTGATTAGGATTACTACTATCAGGGCTGAGTACAAATTTTATCACAGACGGATTTTAGTTTAATAATTCCATATGTGCTCTTAAAAAGTCTGCATAAAAATATTATAGCTATCGTAAATATGCATATAATACGCTCTACACCGCTGGAGTAGTAAAATGGAAAAAAAGGTTAAAAGTGCTTTAGTCAGAACGTTTTTAAGTTTTAAAAATATACATTTGTAGTTTAAATGCGATAGTTAACTAAAAGTCGTTTCCTTTATTATATGTAGTAATATGCCTGCCTGCCTTTATTATATGTAGTAATATCCTGCCTATGTAGTAATAAATAATTGTGGTAAAGTTAACTTGTATTAATGACCACCAGAGAGAGAGAGAGAGAGAGAAAATGGATAAATATTCAGTTAGTAGTAATGAATACGAATGTCATCTTTATTATGATCACCTGCCATTGATTACATTGTATATCCCCGACTTTTATATTCGTGTACCACTTGATAGCCACATATAGAGGCAATATATAACTGACGCTGTGCCGACAGGACGGAATCGTTGTTTGGCTGATATATTTGTTTATGGTTAACGTTCCCGCACTTCAGAGAATCAGCTTTCGGCTCGTTTCTTACTAGAAGTAATTAGACAAAGGTGGTAGAACCCTGTGTGGTTCGACTCTGGGGGCAACACCGCCACACCTATTTCTGCCTTATAACAGCAGTGTTAAGCGCTTCTGTGTTCTGGTTTGAAGGGTGTGGTAAGGGAGACATAACTATTCGAGGCATTCCAGCTTAGTCCTCAGGGGTGGGGGCGCACCTGTAGTTGACCTGAGATAGGAATCTAATCTTATCTGGGGTTGATTACAAATGTCCATGGGCGGCAGTAGCCACTTGCCATCAGGTGGACTGCATGCTCGTCTGCTACTTCTATATTATAAACAAAAACTTTACTATTTACATCCAGCCGCTCACATTTCTATTACAAGCCTGTAGATACAGTTTATAGTACTCGTACATATTCAGAACAGACATTAAAATCTAAAATTTCGTCAGGAATGTGCATCCCTTTTAACTAATCCAGCACGCTGATCAAACAAGTATGGACACGTTCTTAAGTCAAAGTGTACACATACCAGTACGTTATGTAGAAAAACGTCACTAATATTAACTTCTCTGGGAGAAGTGCATTAACTTGAGTTATACGCTTCATCTATATTAATTGATATCATTTGTCGTACTGAGTGTTTGTTCCAGATAATGACGAACTGTGTACAGATCTATGTATATCCTAAAAGCCTATTAACAGCTTGGAAGCTTAGTGCATTGATTGTGTGGTATATCGCACACAACAATTTCGTGTCCCGCAAGTGGGCGTGGGCTTCTGGTCGCAAACGTATCACACATTCTTCATCATCATATAACATAAGTGATGAAACGTAGGAGTGTACTAAACTTTTCTGCTTATCCTTTCGGAGAAATATAGGCGTGACGTATGGTGTATTATTTACAAATCAAATCGTTAGAAAATCAACAATTTTGAAAGCCATGAATAATTAATATCATGTATAGTTAACTGTGCACAAATCGCTCGTTGTCAGTGTTCTGGTACAGCGGCAGGCCTCTCGCTACTACTGGCTAGTGCCAGTATTTACTACAGTACTTAGTACTGGTGAGTAGTCAGTAATATATCCAGACGTCGTGAGAAATTGATTGGTGTGCGATATTACTTGTATTTGTTCCGTAATAATAACTCACTATATACGCACCCGGACATTTGTTTTACATTAAACGATTATCCATTAAACGATCACTCCGTTCATTAATAATCTTAATTTAAATAGTGTAGTCGATTAAAGTGTCTAAGGAATCGAATCATCATCATCATCAGCCTATTCTAGTCCACTGTTGGACGAAGGCTTTACCAAAAAGCGCCACCACGCCCTGTCCTCGGCTTGCCACAGCCTTTCGCAGCTCACCCCCCGCCTGGCCAGAGCGCGTCCTATACTACGCATGCCGAGCCGCGGTCTGCACTCCAAAACTCACTTACTCCACCGATCACCCGTTCGTCGACAAACATGACCAGCCCATTGCCACTTCAGCATGCTTACTCTTTTTACTAGGGCATCAAGTAGTAATTAGTAGGTTACAGCCGCAGGCGACACCACATGTAAACTAGTTTTACAATAACATACATCAAAATATACTTGTTTTGACCTGCTTTATATTGAATTAATGATTAAAAAATTTTCGGGAGTCGTATATAAAAGTTGATTTCCTGGAGTATTTTCGTGTATTATATGATTTACACATCACGGGGTCCGAGTACGATGTATGATAAGGTGTTTACCAAAAATAAGCCACGCCTCTAAACATGACCTAAGATGAGCCGATACTGGCATCAATTTTATTTACCTAAACATTATATCCACAAATAAACGTTATGTTTTCTAAACATCGTACCGTTTGTGGCTTTGTACGTACTAAGTCATTCCGAATACCGATTAAACCCTTGTCAACATTTTATCATAAATTCCAATGGAATTATTTATAACGGGCTCGCCTTGGGCTGTGCTTGCTTCAACTAAATCTTAATATTACATATTTATTTTTCCCTGTTAATGTAACAAGTGGCATGACATCCCTATGTGAAATGACAATTATATATTTATACATATTATTATTGTACCATTACGCGTGGTGCCTCATGGTATGAGCAGAGAGCACCGAGTGCAAATTATCTCTACTTTCGTAGGCCTGATATTTTACATATTGAGGTACTTCTGTATTCAGGGCACAAACTATCTTGTGTTTGGATTGTATTATGTTACTAGTTTACTCTTTTTCTAAGCACGCGTGTTTTGTCTTAGCACGCATCTGCGCTGAGTATGAGACGGGTTCGCAGCACGCTAGCCTATAATGTGATATAAAACTGCAAGAAAACTCTTCTTTAAGTTTGTTTGCCATATTTTATCCATGTGTATTGCCATTTATTTAGTCCCCTTTAATACATCCCGCGTTAGTACATGTTCCTTGTTAAATGTACAAACAACGTGGACGAATATGTTTCGCTGCATCATCGAGCTACAGCTGTAAGAGGTCATTAGAGGCTCTCGGAAGCCTGCTCATATGAAGCCGGATACCGGTTTCATATCCGTGGCCGGAAGCTGGCTAGTTGATGGAGTATTTTCAGCACTTCCGGTGGCGGCTCGTAAGGACGCCGCTCGTTATTCATCACTCCCAGCATATCATCGCATTGTGTCACGTCGACACGCGCTTTTATCAGGGCTTTGTAATCGGAGGTATTGTAGCAAATGGTACCGTTAGCACTGTATCATGTATTGGCTATGATCGTGACGGTATATATTGTACTGATTGGTTTTTTAAAAGCCCACATTTTCCATTAGCCGTTCCGCACTCGCCACGCTGTGCGCAAGTGAATTTTAGGGATATTTTATCAACAAAATTGCTTTCATGGTTTTATAGCTTTTCAAAAAAATTTTCAGTATTTTTAAGTTATTTTTTACGTTTTTTTAATGTTGACTTATGAACAACTTTGAAGTCGGATTTAATCATTATTAGTGTCTGCTGGAGTCATTTTTACTAGCACTAAATAGATTTCTCGTTTTAAATAGCTTATTATTCAGATATTTTTATTATAATGCATATAATTACTAATTGGAGGTCAGTAAATAAGGTATTATTATTATCATATCGTCACGACAAATCTCTCATATAGATATCACTCTCTTAATAAGCATGGCGGCTTAGGAATGTTCTAAACTCGCCTGTCAATAAAGTAAATAACTAAATAGTTGTTACATTTGAAAATTGTCATCGAGCGAATAATACATGTACCAGAACAACGAATAACAATAGAGTTCCATACAATACACCTAATATAATTTACTCCTGACTGATATTATAATACGGTCCCTATAGAAATTTACTAGGAAACTTCATACACCTTCGAAATGAAATGTGGACCCGTTGATTTAAGGTAAGGCTTAATTAAGAGCGTCACTTCCGAAACTATAGGGTACGATATAATTGTGCTATATTTTACTGAAGTGCACCGCCCCCCTCACACCCGGCTACGGGGGATGGAATGAACTAAGGGAGTGAGGGGATGTACACCTATACTTATTTCATAGTATTGTATTAATTGAATGTGCTTCTACAAATGTATCCTAAGAATAATCCATATTTACGTTAATGATTTAGATCATTGTGTATGATCAGAGTCATGAATGTGGTAGAAGTATGTCGTATCTGTAAAAAATAGAAGTAAGATAGCTTAGCACCTAGCACTGCCTATCCCGTGGGGGATCTGGCGTTATGTAATCAGAGATATGATATTTACTGAATTACAATCAACTTTCTCTAAAGAAAAGGATTATTTCAACGCATTAGATACATCACACAAACATATTGTCCCGCTATTGAAAAGCAGCTCAACTTACTAACCGAATGACAAACAGTGATTATTGATATGATCCGCCTAATTCAACCATAGCTTTAAATATTGGTACCAAATATGAAGGCTCCCTCCAGTAACTATGCACAAGCATTTGTGGAACCACAGGTAATAGAAACATGAATTTGCATTGAGTCTTCAATGGAAACTCATTTATCTATGGCCAGGCTCAGCTTAATGACAGACTGTTAAGGCGACGCGACTGGGATTTAAAAGGCATTTCACCACACATATCTCGGAGATCAAAGGGAAAAATATTAAAAATACTTGTTCGTACATAACCACTTCATTTTGTTTGCCGAACGAGAATTTCATCTTTGCAGGGTTTCACCTCGCGCGGAATAAAACTGCTCCCACACAAAGATTGTTTACTCGTGTTCCGGTAAGTACGTTTATATAGACGCCGAACCCTCGACTTTCGGCTTACTTCCGTCAATGCGTGTTTTCCAAACGCGACCTGCATTTCATGTTAACAAGCAAGAAAAAATGGACATCCAAAACAAAATGCTGTTTATCACAATCATTTTCTGCTTACATAAATATAAAGTACCATTTCAAAATAAATTCCAATACACGAAGCTATCAGAAATTTAGAAAATCTATATAAACAACTTATTAAATAAATGAAAGTACGGATGATCATTATAGACGCACTCAATCTGAAGCAAATACATATTTAGTCTCTCCATACAGGCAGAACTTAAGAGTACTCGCTATAAAGTTCAAAGTAATGTTAAAAAAACCTAACAAAACTGGTAGCGGTACTTTCCCAGTTCTCACTCATACGGGTGTAAGCCGATTTTTATTACATTTCAAAGTGTAATGCTTAGAAAAGTTCAGATTATGTACACAAAAGAGAAAAGCATTGAATATTGAATAGGATCTTAAGAGGTTTTTTCAGACTCGTCTCTTTAAAGATATATCGAAGTTATAAAAAGGAAATTCCTCCATTCATACATTGTACTTATATGTGTATATCATTACTTATGAATCAGAATTTCTTGATAAATTCAACTTTGATATATATATGATGGTTATGTTTTCGAATTATTTTCTTTTCATTGAATGAGCATGTTAGAAAGCGGGTTACAATTTAGCATTCATTCGTCAGTTGTACGTTGCCAATAGGATTCCGTCGAATCTTGCTCCGGACAAAGCTATTATTATCCTGTTTCAGTCCACAGCTGGACATAGGCTGTGTGCTATGTGTGCACATACACAGTGTGGGACATACGAGTAAGCACAGGCGCAGAGCACCGCTCGCACCGCCAACGCTGCATGTTGATGGCCCTTCGTATGATGAACACAAGAAGAGTAAGAACACATTCGTCGACCCTGTTCCTTGATACAAGGTATATGAAGCGACCAGCGCGTAGGTGGTGGTATATAACAATGCGATACTGCAATAGGCTGATGATGATGATGATGATAAACACAAACATGTGTTTTTTGTCCAGATTAAAAATAAAGTATACACATACTTGTATGTATAACTTTCCCAGGGTCTACTTCGCTTAGGATTCGATTGCCGTATGTCTAAATGTCCCAAAATAATTTAACGCAAAATAAAACAACATTACAGTTGACGTAAACAACATCTCGTACGGCGTGCGAGACGTTAGGTTACTGTTATTAATAATACTAATACAATACCATTAAACATCAAATCCGTATATGGAAATCTGACGATCGAATAATATACTAATCGCTTTTAACACTGTCCCTCAATTCGATCACTGAACTGACGCCTCGAGTCCACATGTTCTTAGACCGGAACACAAGAACACAAACAATGTTGTTTCATAGATATATTCGAAGCGCTGTTACCAACGACGAATTCAGTCCAGACAACATCCGGATATTTTGCTAGGAACTATAAATAACAAGAAATGAACTAGCATTTACTTGACTTGTTATTATCTTCCGATAACATTTGACGCAAACATATCACAATGGCTTGAACAAGTATTAACTATCAACCAACAACAACAATATTAAACTTGCGGTTGTAGAACTGTAATCTTTTCCACGGATCAGTGCGTCTTTAACAAATACAATTCACAAATATTTACAACAACGACAAAATAAAATGACCAGCAAATTCGCAGTATTTCGTGAACCGAATATACTTAAGAACCGAATGTGCTAGGATCTAAATTAAGATTAAGTTAACTAGCTGAAGGTTTACGACAGTGGCCATATTGGAATTCGATTCCACGATCCGCAAACTCTTAATTGGGACGACTTAGTGGCCATTGGCTCCACATATACTTGGATTCACAACTTTGTTTGCCATAGTTTGTACTGGTTATATGTATACTTGTTTCATTAGTGGAATATAGTGGAATATATTTGACGTGTTACTCCTCTCGGTGCGTTTGGAAAAACGGAACAGAATATATTTTTGGAGTGGGACAAAGTAGCCCGCTCATATGACACACAGTTATTAATAATATTTATTACTCTTGCAGTAATATTTCTCCACTATGAACGTACATAGGATTTCTGCGCTAATTATTAATCTAATAATAAGTCACTGTACCAAGATAACAGTAAAATGATTATGAAATTATTTTTATGATGTGTTATTGTAACGACGTTTTTAAATAAAATGACAAATGGGTACGAGTACCAAATCTAAACATGCAATGTGTTTCTTATAGTCGGTCTTGCACAAAAATTCAATTTTAAATTCTTATTTAATCTACAGCGTTGCAGATGCAATATAAGTTCTGCTTCGGAACTCTCGTAAAAAGCGGCCTAATTCAAAGTCGTGGAACTTTAATCCTGCCAAGGGTTGTATCGATCGCTAATCACCCCTATTTCTATGCTAATGAGATGGGCTCAATGAACATGCTAGCAGGTTGCACTTATTTTTTCAACTTGCGTGTGAGTTATTTCTCTTGTAACTTCGAAGTAGCGAAAGTTTTTTAATTAACTAAGGGCTTATAATTTTATTAAAAAAGTGTTCAGACCCTTTTATAGAGTTAAATGAAAAGAATTACCACAATATTTTAACATCGTCATGCCAGGTCCTTTACGGGGTAGGCAGAGCACCGAGTACTTATCAAATTAATTACCTCTATCCTTACAGATTTGACGTGTTTAATATATATGGTCAAATTTAGGCTTTAGATGTTGGCCTAATCAGCCAACCTCAAGTTAACAGGACAACGGTCTGCAGCGTCTATAAAATATATAAATATTTAGAAATTTCTGTTCGTCTTGTTGGATGCAACTGTGCTATAATGGTACTGCCGAGACCGGGTCATTGGCTCTATATAGGGGCCCCTGGAGTACAATAAACACGCTAGTACATTGTGAAACTGAAAATACAAATTATAATAAATATAACGTACTCGTATTACGTTCTTACGTATGTTCGTGAAAGCGAGTCTCGGAGTAATGTATAGAAAGGGTACACTCAGGTAATTCGGACATGTAAGGAGCAAAACAGATGAAATAATCACAAAACATTTATAAAATATGAGTATTGATAGATAAAGGTATTTAGGGAAACTTAGACCTATATATCTTAATTAAATAGGTCAGATACTGGTCGATGGGAGTCTCAAGATTCTGAAATTAGCGTAGATACATGCTTAGAGTCATGAATATAGAAAAAGCATATCAGGTTTGTAATGATAGAAATATATCTAACACTGGTGCTCTCTGCCTACCCCAAAATGTACGTGTTATTAAATTTCGTCAGACTCTTTATCAGTTGACAGTGGTTAACAAATATTGATTAATATTCCTCAAAAGCGCTGCTTAGATGATCTGGCCGGTCGCTTACATTTGCGCATGCCTTGGAGTCATATCACTTTGTCTTAATACTAAAATTAATACGGAATGGTTTCCGTTGTTTTTCTCTTTGTATTTATTTTTAGAAAATAAATTGTAAAACAAACTAAGCAAGTTTAGCGTTGGACCCTAAATTCGAAGACATTAAAGATTCTTCCTCAAACAATTATTCTTCTGTAAATCTGAGCTATAAGTGTTTTTGCGAAAGTCTCGTTCCTGATTTGCGACAATCCTTTTATAGTACCAATGTACACCGGTCTGCTGTCAGAGTAAGTAAGGTAGCTAGCCACGTGAGCGAGCCACGCTGGCCCAGTGCAGATGGAAAAACTAAAGCTTAGTTTTAGGGTAATCCTCCACTCATCAATTTTCTTAGCTACGTCAGTTAGTTTTGTCCATTGTAATCTGTGAAGAATAGCAATAATGACATTTAGGAGTTTGTGTACCGAATGTGATCATTGGCAACGTACGCTGTATAATATGTAACATGTTCTAACTGCATTTTATTACAGAAAATGTTTGGAAGATATTATATTCCGCGCACGAGTCTCGCTTCAAGGAAGCGAATACGGCACATATGTATTCAATACTCGGACGAATACAATGAAATTAGTGCTGCATTACTGGTGTTCTCCCGGTGCTCTCGCTGGGTAGCTGTACAAAGAATATGCTCCTGTGTATATAACATTTTGGTACTGTAGTTATAAAAGCGTTTATACACTATCCGAAATGTTAAGAGTACCTCGGCGAACATACAGTATCCAATATTATTAAGAAAATAATAGTAAAATGCTACAAGAGCATTTTATCATTATTCAATTACTTATCTGAACAAGTATACAGCACCCAATACTGAGTTTAAATATTCATATCGTCCACTTCCTGTCTTGGTACTCTGACATCAGTACATCAAGTCCTGTATGTAATTCAGAATACGGCCGCCTCTTGAGCATGACATATCTCCAGTTCACGTATAACCATTATTATCGGGTAGGGCTCTGGGAACTTGGCGGAATCACCTGACCATCGGATACCGATGTAATATTTCTCGAATGCAAGATGTGTCAGGCAGTTACATAATGTTTTGTGTGCACGTAGGTCTGGCGTTGGATGATGTTTAACCCCATGATGCTCCTTGTGGACACAATATGTAATGGTGACATGACACGTGATGGTGGTATTCTATAATAAAATGAGCACTATTAGTAATATTCGTTTCGATTTAGGACCGGACCGGACGATTTATGATAGAACGGCGAGTGGCAACCGCTTTATGATTGTGTTTTAGTGAACAGAACCACTTGCTATGATATTGATTAGGCCGCACACGTGCTCCGGCACTGCTCCGGCACTGCTCCGGCTGCGAGAGCTGAGGCAGCATCTGTATGTATGTGTTGTTCGTGCAGCGACTGCAACAACATTATACCTATAATATGAACATATCTTTCAAACTTTCATATAAACATTATTCATCAAGTTAGTATATTCCTATTGTGCCTTCGCATCGAACGCCCCGCCCCAGGCACAAGGCTAAATAGACCTGACGTGCTTCTTTTACTTCAGCCGCAGAGACTTATCTATCAGCTTGTATCTAGTTTGAAAATTTAATTTAGTACACATATTTAATTTTTTCCAACTTTTAGTGTTTTATCATTATACATACATCTATACTAGTATTAGATGTGTTTATTACACGATTCCCAGTTTTACCGCGTTTACGCTTGAAAAATATTTAATTCTGAAAACTGACATGAATTGCAACGGCCACACAAAATTACTCATGCATTGCGACGAGGTCGTATACAAAATAACACTACGAACATCGTAGATTACTTATTGGAACTGTTTTAAAGCAACGGGCTTGGTACATGCCCGTAACCAAAAGAAATGTATACATGAGTTTGCGTGTTCATTCTGTTACTTTGCAAATTGTGGTGGCAAAGTGATTGACCACTTCGCCAGCCAGTTTGCCATGTACAAATAATACATGGTTTTTAAAAATTGTCATTCTAAAATAAACAAAAAACTAACAATTGTTTATGAATATGTCACTGTTTGCCTTCGTAGCCCGAGTGTTTGCTTTGTTTGCGCGTCCGCCCGTTCGTTGGTCTATTTTTGTTTTCTAGTTGATAAATGCATACCTACTAATATCAATTTTTGTTGAACTAATAAAGTAACGCCTGTAATCCCCGAAGAGCTAGAAAGGGGAATGTAGTACATTCCCACGTTTGACAAGTTACGTTTAAGTCCAACTATGGCATAGATGGTGAGTCTATTGCCATTCATCGGGCACAATTACAGTTTCCGAGTCACTATTAGAAAATTTAAATTAGAAATATTTTATAGCCCCCGAACCGGAATTTGAACTCAGGACCTAACAGTTCCAACAGTCGGCAGTCGTATGCCACCAACGCGACCAACGAGGCAGTCAAATTATTATACATATAAGTATTTCATAATTGTCGACAGATCCTTCATATAAGTTCATATGTGTTTCTTGTTACGAGCGAAACCGCCAGTGAGAGCCAGTAACTCAAATAAAATTCTTAGATTAAAATCACCGTCGCGCTGTGGCCACTTGAATTTATTTTACGCGACGAAATTGCTCGCGGCTGGTCTTCCTTCCACGCCGGCTTCCTTGTGAAGATATAAATAGCATGAAATTTCTCCGAGTCACTCCGATTTCATGAATTTTTGTAGCTTCATATTTCGTGACAAATAGTTAAGTGTGGCTTCCTGTAACTGTTTGAAGTAGGTCCTGTGCGAGCGGAGAATTCCCGCGCACGATTTAAAATTCCGTTATTGTTGCCGCGTTGCAGAATAGAGAGAATATTTGGTTTTCGTAAATATTTCACAGCTGACTGCACTTATTCATACCTTTGCATTTCGTTGGGAATTATTTATATTAAACAATGGGACTGTTTTAGATACGTTCTATACTTGCTGGCGCGCATCTGTATACGTACCAGCCAGAACACACACGGCTCGGGGAATCCAATTACAAATCGACGGCAGCAAAGAACAAAAAGACAACTACATTTTTGCGAAAATCACTTTTTTGTATATTTGAATCTAAAATTATTTACTTTATAGAGTGATATATTTTTTTAACCTAAAATCCTATTTTTTACCTATATTTATTCGCGTAAATAAAGACAACTACCTGTTTTTTTACAAAGTAACGAAGTACACACGCACATCTACAGGTACCCG
>DWEJ01001548.1:0-12841 GCA_018245835.1 Mysoria sejanus stolli | reverse complement strand
CTGAGTTTCTTGTTAGTTCTTCTCAGTTGTGGGCGCGGTACGAACTAACGTAAACTTATCTATAATGATGTTTATATCCTATCCTATATAAATAAATGATTTTGACTTTGACTTTGACTTTGACTATATGATAAGTAGCCTGTACATTTAGATTTAGTTTTTAGATATTCCCATTTGAAAGCCGTAATTTAATTCGAACTTCGTAATACATGGGCATAGCATGTCTTGGTGACAAAAGACGACTTGCGAAGCATCGGCACACCAAAAACTGCCTGCGTATCTAACATTTTGTAATCTCGCACTCAATGCACGAAAATTCATTTAACGTGAGCATACAACTCACCGGCTAGAGAACAGCTCTCCTTAACGGTAAACGGCACCCCGAGCAGCGGTTTGTACGCGAACAATTCTTCCAGAGTGCCTTTCGACCTAGCCTCGACAATTTCCATGTCGACAGCTTTAGCATCCTCCAGGGCTGCACGATAGCGCTCGTCCACCACGGCGTTGAGGTACACGTTCACTTCCTGAATCCTCTCTATGTATGTGCGTACCACTTTTTCGCTCGTTACCTGTACGTGGCAAAGCTCTCTCATGTGAGATTGAATAAAAAAGACTGTAAATTTAAGATTTCGTAACCAAAAGAACGTAACTTCACGCCTGTAAACCGTGAAGTGGTAGGCAGAGGAGTGTAGTTTACTCCCACATTACACCCGTTACGTTTACGTCCCACTATGGAATAGGTGGTGATCCTATCGCCATACACCGGGCACATATCCATAACTCACTACTAGAAAACATAAGTTCGAAAATTCCTATAGTGCCCGATTTGGGATTTGAACCCAGAACCTTCTGATCATGTTTCCAACCGTCAACGTCGT
Source organism: Mysoria sejanus stolli (assembly GCA_018245835.1). Classification (NCBI taxonomy): domain Eukaryota; kingdom Metazoa; phylum Arthropoda; class Insecta; order Lepidoptera; family Hesperiidae; genus Mysarbia; species Mysarbia sejanus. Next base: position 11,963 of record DWEJ01001548.1, on the reverse strand, counting down.
TGCGCTTGCAACCCAAACAACCAACGATTCAATAAATCGGTCATAAGTAGTAAAACTTGAACGTCTACCGAATTATATTTTTGTTTGACAATCTTGTTAACTTGTGTTTGAAAAGTAAATGATACATCTGATATAAACAATATTGTCAAGTTGATCATTATTTATTTATTCTCCATTACAAATATCTTAAAAATAATCTAAAAAATATTCCTTTGCAATTATAAAAAAATATTTTAAAATATCCATTGGAGAGTTCATTACAATCCGTTAAATATCTCTGCGAATAGTGTAAAACAAATTTTACAACTAAATTCATATGAAACTGTTACACATGAAGTATGCGTGAGTGAGGTTACCATACGACGTGACGAGAGATGGAAGAGTTCAGAGTGTTCGGTTGTGTTTGTTGCAGTGCGGCTCCCGCTAAACAATATTGCAGTACTGTTTGCGAGCAAAGTTTCCCTCGCAATGAAACAGCCATGAAACTTTGCAGCCATGAACGAAACGAAAACGTTTTGTTCATCTAAACATATATTATTTTGAAGGTTTTTTTATTTATTTAGAACCAAGACTCACAATAAAACGAATATCATGTGATAGCATTTAGCAGTGACATTTAAGCGGTCACACATTGTCATGTTTCTCGCAGATGCAACAGTTTGTAAACGTTCACTTTAAGATAGCTTGATTTCCTACAAGATATGACCGAACTGAAGTAATACGTTGGACGTCAAGTTTTTATTTAAAAAAAATATATACAACGACAAATCGAGATTGGTTTGCAATTATCGTGAATTAAACGATTTAATTGGTGAGTAGTCATAATGGTACTAATAGTCATGGTAAATTTATCTGAAGCTTTACGTATTAAGCCAGACAATTAAGCGTAAATTATAGTTCTGGGAAATCTGAGCTCGCAACACCCGCGACTTTGTTTGATCAAGATAGTTATGTATTTGCGCATGACAAAGCTTGTTAATCAACCTAATAGGCCAACTAAGCTGAAACGCCCTTTAACTCCCACGCAAATTCAACAAATTTGTGTTGTCAGTGATTAAGTGGTATAATTAACGAATGACGATGAAATAGAGGGGGCTGGGGGCTGGGAGGCAGAACAGATATCTAAGAAATGTCCAAGTTTCCCTTAATTATTATGAAGACAAAGCTTTAATCATCAATGATTATAGAGAAATGGTCACTATTCTTGTTAGGTATTAAAATAATAGTGCGTATTTTACAACCTACGCAAGAAACGAAATATCAGATTACAAGATCTCATCTCGTTTGTCATGTTGATTGCAACCGCGACTGCGATCGAGTGGACCTAGGTTCTAATCCCGCGTCGGGCACAATTACATTTTTCTAACTCAGATTTTCTAGTAGTGGCTCGAAGTCTGGATATGCGCCCAGTGTACGGCAATAGCCTCACCATTTATTCCACAGTGGGACGTGAATGTAACTGGTAACACGTGGAAGCGTACTTCCCTCCTTTGGTTACTTGTTCGAGTATAACGGGTCTGGCGTTATGTACTAAAGGTTTATTTCCCAAGCATTCTTAATCTCCTTCTATATTTACTGACCTCGCCATTGCGTATTGCAGCGGCCGTATCGATAGCACTGTTCAATAGCAGTGGGTCTTTTAGCGGCGGCAATCGCCTCTGGTCTCGAGCAAGGAACCAAAACAGCGGCGCCAGCATAAAGTTCAGAATACGTAAGATCAGTCCCAACAGTCTCACGCCTACCTCCATTCTGAAAAAAAAAAGAATAAAATGTATTTTAGCAGTGTTTGTTTATAAATATCGCAGTGACCAATTGTAACGTAACGTAACGTAACATCACGCCTGTAATACCCGAAGAAGTAGACAGAGAAGTGCATTCAGTACTCTCCACTCAACAGTTACATTTAAATCCCAGTATGGAAAAGGTGGTGAAACTATTGCCATAAACCGGGCACAAATTCAGATCAAGAGATGCATTTAAAGTGATCGAGCTGTATAAACGCTAAAGCAACATGTAAGCTTATAGAATCGAAAAAAAAGTTATAAATCAACTTGTAAGAAAAGAGTTAATATAGGTAGAATTCAAAAAGGAATATCATATCTTTAAGCTAAGAAATTAACCATGAGCGATAATCCTACTGGTTTCAAGAAATCGTCAGCAGTTTCGTTTAAAATATAACTATTTTTCGATTTATCAAGGTATTGCAGTTATAAGATGGCTATGTCATAACACAGGGAAGCGAAAATCAGGTTATTCTTTCGCTGTGGTAAGAACTAGATGCCAATTCGATTTATGGAAAGCTCTGCAATACTTCATTTACCGAGAGGACCTTAGTGTACAATAATGGCGACAAAACATGTACAAACATGAAACGTACTTGGGTATTTGACAAAATAATATACATAATTATTCATATAAAGATTTATTTAAGGAAAATTTTGAATATTTCAAACTGATCAATGAAAACATAGATAAAAGAAGTTAACAAATAAGAGGCCTTCGGTAATCTTCAAGAAAGTTCACATGACCCTTCTGATGAAGCCTGACAAAAGATCACATGGCCTTTATGGTGAAGCCAGACAGGGACTAGACATGGACACATAACAATAATTTTAAAATTGTATGTATGTTTAACTTATTGTGAAACCAGTTAGAGACAGCAATAGTGGAACTAATTTAAGTTTGCAGCCGATGAAGAAACTGCTAGCTACGACAAAATATGCGGTGAGAATCGTCTTCGAACCAAAACTCATCGCTATGCTGAAAATCTGTTGACATTGCAAAGACTTACACTTAGCGAATTTTGTATAGGTACAACTACACCGTTTGGGAAGAGTGCCAAACGCGAGGTTGGATTGCAATACGAATTGCACTTTATTATTCCAACAATGCACTTGCTGTTACGTTAAGTGTGGGCCCATCATACAAATGAAATATGCAAAGGTGCATCTCTGGGGAGGTCGGACTTGTATAAGTGTTTTTTATTGTTACAAAATAATTGTCATTCTGTAATTGCTGAAGTGGAAACGGCCCAGTAGCTAGATGGTTTAGATTCATCTCTTTGTTGCCGCGAAAAAATAAACCGTGAGGTATTCTGCTTCGCTGAGATATTACAATAATGTTCTTTGAAGGTGAGTAAAATTTACTAACACGTACTTGACCAACGATGAAAATTCTTAAAACTTCTAAGGCAAAGAAGAGACTCAAATGTCCTGCAGCGAAATGAAAAGAGTGAATGAAGAGCTTTTTAGCGAACTACTGGTAGTGTCATATGCGGAGCTTTAATTATATGAATCACTGAGTGAACCGTTTGTGAACTTTTGGTATGAAAAGCTTGATAACACAGTAGGTACTTAGCATTATTGATTCTACGCGAGAGAAAAAAAAGCCTTAAGTGAAAAAAATAATAAATATATATCATTTTGAAAAATTTTTGCAAGCAATACCTACAATAAACAGGTTCAGTAACAATCTCTCAAAGTTCAAAGTATAAAGTGCCCATTTCAATTATGAACCTTGGTAGGACCACTTTTTGAGTTTTAATGCTGTTTATATAATTGACCCATTTTTCGGTGATTAGTTTCCAGGGTTAGTCGGCAATTATGAGTTGCATTCCTACCAATAAAAAATATTTCTGTTATGAGCTTAAGTACTTGTTATGTACGAATACAGTATTTTTATCTACATATGAAGCATTCGTTTAAAAATTTTCTTAATTTATCAGTAGTGTGGTTATCGTAAAACAGGTTCTGCACAGTTTGAAATTAGACGGATATCCACGTGTGAAGTTGATCCATTATATTATAAGTAAAACCAAGGCATTCACGTCTTTTTTGGACTAACATTACAGTAATGCTTTATAATAAAATGATATGTAATAACAAGCTGAGTCCTCGCATACACTTTTCCCACCATCTCTATCCAATTTTATTGTTACGCAAGGTTTTACCACAGCCAAAAATTTTGATCGCAAATGTAGATAAACTATAGTACCTTTGATCCAAGATCGAGTGCGATCAACGATCACAGAAGGACATAGGTACAACATGTAGGGTAATACCACCATTACGCGCGGTGTTCACGTGCTATGTGACATTTGAGACGAGATATATGGACGGATCACGTTTACGTCCTCGGCTGTTCTCCGCATTGTCTGCGTGGATATGTATTCAACGAGTCTCGGCCAGCCATTCAACACGTTCGGGATAAACGATAAAGGCGAAGCGTATTGTTTAAAAAGTATGTTCTAGGAAACTATTTTTTTAAAAACGAACATCGCTTGTATTATGACTTTGGGGTGCATGAAAGGAGCCTTCCCGAGCGGCGACTGTGTCTAATTGACAACAAACACATACTGCCCGGCGCACCCTGGACATTGCGAATAATCCTTTCACCACGACAGCTGATCACGTGCGATCAGCTGTCGCCTCGACGAAGAAGAAGAAAAAGATTATGACTTTTGTTTGGCAGTCATTGTTTAAGGTCTCCTAATTTAAAGCAAACCAATACAAAAACGTACTGGCGACCGACACATCACGGTATAAGACAGCATGCATAGGCACAGGTGGAGGCATTGGTATTCAGCGATACCCAACCAGCGTGGAGATTTTCTGGAAAATCCTCCTTAAGTGAGGCCTATGTTCAGCAGCGAACGGGGACATTTCGGATGATAAGATGATGATGATGATGATAACAAAACATTGGGCCTTCCTTATATTTCGAGCTTGGTAGCGCTGATAGCCAAAGCCACGTTGTGGCCGAAGGCCACGGTCACTGATGACATCTGGACGTGTTCATTATATCAATGTGTTTTCACATTGACGCTTTTTCCTTCCTCTGTTATTATATCATTGTCACAATGTTATTAACGGAAAACCGTTTTCGTTTCACTTTGAATTTTTAATCAAAAAACACATGTATATTATATGAACGTATTAAGCAAGTATTTGCTGATCTGAGAAAGAGATAGTACAGTGGAATATATTATGTTCAATAAACAATATGTCTAGATACACAATCCGTGTTTATTTATTATTTGTATTAACTAAAATACCGTTAGAATCAATAAGAACAATAAAAATGTTAATACGTACGTTTAAAATGACTTAAGCTCTGTTTAAACCACAACGTAACATCACACCTGTAAACCTTGAAGAGGGTTGGAATAGGTGATGAGCCTATTTTTGACCACCGCGATATTTAAAATTCGGTGTTTGTTTATAAAATAAAAAAACGGTATAAAAAAACCACATTCGCATTTAACCACGCGGCAATTAGCAGAAATTAGCGATATATTGGGCAATGGTAATGCAATTGCTGTAAAACAATATTATACACAAATTAATGAATATTTTATTGCATTCAAATTGCACGTATAATTGGCAGACCTTGTTGAATTTAACTCAATTATGTAACACTGTCTGTTCATACTTTCGAGTATTCTAAACATTACAGGAAGTTGCCAAGCAGTCAATAGTTAACATTATTCTGTAACTATAAATGGTCAAAATTTTTAAATAACAAAAGATAATTATATGTAGTAGATGTCAGAACACCGCTATGGGTTTGGCCTACAAGTTACATCTTTACTCTTATATCTAACATAAATGTTCCAATACTTGTGTTTTGTCCTGTATGGTGTAGCTATATGCACGAGTATACCAGAAGCGACTATCGGAAGACGAAGGGAAGCAACTTAAATGATCTTTATCCGTCCCTTTATCATTCTTCCGTTGTATTCAATGAGAGGGTTAAGGCCATAGTCAGCCGTGTTGGCCAAGTACGGATTGGCAGACTTCTTACTACGCTTTAGAAAACATTTTTTAAATAATAATTTAATAAACAATCACAATCAAATATAAAATGCTACATTGCGTCTACTACGATGACAAATCATAATATTTGGATGATGCTTTAAATCTAAGAATAAACGTCGACATTTTAAACTTTTGCTTTCATCGCAACGAAAACGAATTTCAATTAGTGCGTAGGAAGAAAAATTCTAAAATCTAACTTCATAATCCCCGAAGAGGTAGGCAGAGGAATGCAGAACACTCTCACGTTTCACCGGTTACGTTTACGTCCCACAATGGAATAGTGTTGAGCCCATTGCCATGTATCGGGCACATATCCGAACTCTGAATCACTACTAGAAGATATTAATTAGAAAATTCTGTAGTGTTCGATCCAGAAATCGAACCCGGACCCGCCCGATCGGCAGTCGCATTTGCAACCAACACGACCAACGAGGCCGAAGAAAAATTCTAAGACGAAAGTCTTGCTTTACGCGATATGTTAGTTACGTAAACATGCACCTGAATAGGATGCCTCAAACAGAAGCCCTTAAATAGCAAGCAAGTCGTGAACCACATTCCCTCCGACCAATATGAGTCAGAATATTTCATTTGCTAAGGGCCATAAGGGAATCACGTCAGATGCGTCGGGGGAAATCGAATGAGTGCTATGCATTAGGAGTTACAAACACGGATTTCATTCATGGTTCTATTCCATTCCGGTCCACGATTCCGTGGATATATTATGATCAAACTGAAGAACAAGTACACAAACGTATTAAAATTACGGGAATACATTAAACCACATAGAGAGAGAAACAATTGATTGGAAGTCATTTTACATCAACTCATTAGAGCGGTAATAAAAATGGTAAAACTTTACTTTCCATCTTATCTCTGAACATAGAATTCCTTCTAATTAGTTACATCTAACGTAACTCATGAATATGTTAACACATTTATGCGTCGACTCGAATCATTTTTGTGGTTAGCTTTAGTGACAAATTTTAACGAGCGATTCCTACATTATGAAGTTCATGTGAATTGTTGCAGTAGAACAGGTGTCTAGTTGTCGAATTCAAGTGATTCAAAAATCTATGATAGACGGGATGGTTTCTTTTCCTTCTTTCTCTTCCTAGTCTTTTCCTCATCATGAAACTCGTGAACATTAATGATATATGATATAAATAACCGCAGAAACTTTCCTTGGCGTCAAATTTTGATATTGAAGAATAGTTGCTATCACGTAAATATCATCCGCAACGGAGAGTTAATATATAAATGATGCACCTGCTGGTTGACCATTCTCGTTGACGTCGCTCGTTGAAAGAATACAAAGGATCTTGAAATACATGATGAAGAGTAACTTCTACAAGTCAACAATGACATTGTGATTCTAAAATATTGATTTAACGATGGCTGGATAAAATGGAAGCCAAAAGTTATTATTCTGAAATTCAACAGCGTACCGCACATCCCTCACTACATGTCAAAATGGGAAACCCAGATCAAAGGTAGACAGAGATAACTTCGTTACGTGACATCGTGAACGAAAACTTGCGGGAACGGGATATTTGTCTTGTTCGCGTTTTTGCCACAAACAACATGACAGGAAGCTTTGCATATTGTATATGTATATTCACGAGGCACCTTACTTCTGTATAATATAATGTATATTAAGTTCTATAAAGGCTGAACTAGATGTTATACGTGAAATTTGGAGTGTAAGTAGATCTCGTAATGCAGGAAAACCGCACAGAAATTACTTCAGGAAAAACCCAATGGTTTAGGATATACGACAAAGTAAAGCCAATTCTCAAGCTGTGTCAGGAGTAAGAGCATAGACAACGAGGCTATAAATAAATAATTAATCGTTACTAAATTATAAGACTAGACAATAAGTACAACAATACAATTATGAAATAGGTTAGTGAATGAATAAATGACATATACTACGGCTCAAATTAAGCGCAGGTATAATTGACATTCATTTCAACATTTAGTGAAAACGTTTGAAACATGGTATATTATGGCCTCAACCCTTCTTATTCTAAGAAAAGATTCGTATTCAGACGTGGAACGATAAAAAAGATTGATAATGATAAAGAGAAAATATTTGACGTCTGTGTTGATAAAGCACAATATATGGGAAGGTATAAGATAGATGTCAATACTGAACTTAATTGTATTGGGGTATAAACAACAAAGGAAATAAATCAACGTTTTCGCGACAACACACATCAAACGCGAATAGGACAGTTAGGTAACTCCATGAATCGTAATGTATGGCGAATGTTATTGCCGTACGTAATGGTCGCCATCTCTGAAACGACTTCCCCATGACGTCCATTAGGGCGTCGTTTAAGCCACGTTTGCATTGCGGTGACGGGCGGTCTCTCCGCTCTTGGGTAACGTTAACCTGTTTCTGAAACGTAACCTCACGACTGTAACCAAAGAAACGGTAGGCAGAGGCGTGTAGTACACTAGTAACGTTTATGTCTCACCACGGAATAGGTAGTGAGTCCACACATATCTAGACTCGAAGCAACTACTAGAAAATCTAAGTTAGAGCAATCCAAAAGTCCCTAACTATTATATAACTGTTTCTAATATAATATTAATAGATATCTTAGAACATACATTAAACGAGAAAATATCTTTACTATGCTAGCAATGTAGCATGTAAAACAAAATACATGTATAAATATATTTACTAATACTCATCACATAAATATTAACCATGGATAGCAATCCAAAATGGACCTATACATTTTGACGTAAAGTAACATTAACCATTTTTTTGGTGTCATGGTTTTGGAAACCTTCAGAAGAAATACCGGTACCATACGGTAAGAGACGGTATAACCCCCCTCACTGCCATTCTTTCGCGGTAATAATAGGAGAACTTCAAAATATCCAACGGATCGCATTGATGCTCGCCAAACTCGACGGCTTTATCGACCATATATTCAGGAGAGATATTAAGACATCCTACGCCTTCCGACTGTTACCACGAGGTGCGACTACTCATAAAGTTGTCTATTTCGAGATTGCTGGCTGTACGGTCCGAGTTTCTACCGTAGTCGCCCGCGACCCGGGAATCTTGACATTTTTGTAATTTATAATATTGTATTATAAATCCTTTAAATGTTACACCCTTAGATATACACCAATACTCGTGAGTATTGCTTTCAGAATGGGACCGTGTTTGTATTCAGATAAAAATATAAACCTATTTTATTATGTAAACTACTACGAGAGAAGAATATTCTTCAACAAGAGAAGGAACAAAATTATATGATAAACAATAATGATCACGTCTGCAGCGGTGACTGTTAGATTTCATTTAACATTTCAAGGGCATACAATAATACATTTACAAAGACAATACGCGGTGCAAATTATTGGCAATAAATGATGCGACTTGATGTATTCCATGTTAATAACAATAAATATATCAGAACATAAGAATTGACGAGTGTGTTTGCTTAGCCTGTGTTCCCTGCCCAATGGTTTCACTTGATGGCATAGCTTAATATCTTTCATCCTGGGAAAATATCTGGAATCGCTCGAGAAAGTACCTATAAACTCTACGAAGAAAAGTATTCAGTAGTTAATGAATTCAGGGCGATAAACGCACAAGCGACATGTAAAAGCTATTCCCTATGTAAGTCCCTCTTCGACGTGGTTAATCTCGCGTTTAAAACGTCCACGGACTACACTATGAATAATACCATCGTCGTGAACCTGAATGATTTTGCCATTCAATTGTTTGACACAGATCTGGTTTCAAAATAGGAAGAGTTAAGGTCATAGCACTAGGTACGCAGACCTAAAGCAGGTTGGCAAAATCCACACAATTTGAAAGAACATCATGGAAAACTTTAAGTGTATGTTTCCTATGTTTTGGTTTACTGTCATTGAATGTGATTTGACATTAAATATTAAAAAGGTTTCTTACTTTAAAATCACAAATGCTAGTTTGAACTTCAACCTCGGAACACTAGAACAATAGATTAAAATGTGAACCACTACTCACAATCACAATGAATCAGTACAGTCACAAAACGAGTAATGGTTACCTAGAATTGTGAGAACAGTTACACAATGTCCAAAGCGTAAAGTTTCTCTTTGTATGTCTATCTAACGTTACCTTATCTAAACTTCTTGCTCCAATAAGTAAATAAATTATAGGGCTACAGGTCAAATAGAGATGATATCAAAAGACGATCGCTACAATCTCTAAATAGGTTAACAATGTAGCGAAGTTAATTTTATCTTGCATATCAATTAATTGGGCTCTCGTTCGACGATTATCTATTGTGGTTCTACGTTCATTATGCATCGTTCACAACGTTAGAGGCTTCCACACAAAACGTGAACAAGTAAGAGATTGGATTTAAATATGAACACGTTTAAATCAGGCGAGGCGTGTGATAGTTAAACTTCTATGGATACTACTGTACTTAACCTTTTAGGCAACCCCATTTATAAGGCATTTAAAATACAGGGAACAAATTTCAATGCTTGCTTAGAACTTTATATCAAAAAGGAGACCGAAAAATGCGCTGATGTGATCTGTTAAAGTCATTCAAAGTGAACGAAATTGGTAAGAGTGATGTTAAAAGTAGTAACCTTTAATGCATGGATTAATGAAGCTGATTACTGGACCGGGGATTCTGAGTTTGATTCGCACCGAGGAGAAATATTTTTGCTATGAATACGTTTGTTTGTATTGATTTATCTACATAAGTAAGTACTTATATAATTGTTTATACGTAATGCGTCAGCTGTCCGGTTACCATAATATGGGCTTTATCTGTATTAGGACCAGGTGGCCGTTCGCAGCTTAACGTAATTACCAGCTCGTAAACGATACCGATAGTTGCACGATTAAATAATAGTATCAATATGAGGTATTTTTAATTTCAAACCGCCAATTCTCAAGTTTTCAAATTTCGATATACAATTAATATCAGAAAATACCTTGGAAACATAACCTGGTAGGTATCTTATGAGCTAAAACATAAAAAATATTACCTAAGCAACGATTTACCATAGAAATTAGTTATTTTTATTTATTTGTAACTAATTGTGCAACAATTATACATTGCTATAGTATAACAAAGGCGACTGATATAAAAAAAAGGATAATTTCCATATTGGCGGATATGTTTCTCCGTTTACTATACGAGCAAATTACAATATGGCAGATGTCGCTAGGACATCTGTTTTTGCATACAAATGTTTTTTGCATATAGCCTACCCACGGATGGAATAAATTCCTATATCACAGTGCTAGTTATGAAGTATTATAAAGAATTTTGATACTTTCCATTCGACCCTGCTCAAAGATAATAATTTTCCTCACATGTGTTTGTGTCTGTTGTTATATGAAGTGGCATATGAAGATTGCATTTCAATTTCCATTAAATATTTCTTTAGTACTAAAAAATTGCGTAGAGCTCAATAAATACAAATACCTTTAAACTTTTGTAGAGTATTAGTTATTTAATACATTTTAAATATAATATATCATAAAAGTAATAAATTATTATTACTTTGTGTGTGGTATATATTTTATTAAATTTAAAAATTGTTGCTTAAGTTTATTTAAATATTTAATTAAAGAGCATGAACATTAAGAAATATAAAATGTACGCGGATACAAAAATAACTCCACGAAGTTTTAAGCTTCAGCCACTTTCATATATCACTTAATAAATCTGTTCTTTTTTATCAACTTATCTGTTCAAGTAGGGCAAAGGTCACTGTCAGTTAAATGCCACTCTTGTTAATTGTTGACACATAAACTTCTTTCGGCGATAAGGCTGTAGTGAGAAAAATGAAAATAAATGTTAAAAGGGCCAGTCGATATCGATGTATGATTATCTATATATTAATACGTGAAGCGTCGACCTTTTGCTCTCTTTTTACGAACGGTGGGCGAACGGAATAGTATGAGAGTTGGCACACTATAAGGTTCAGATGTGGGATCGTTGCAGAAAGATAGTATTTCATGAAATAAAGCATTATAATTACCTCATTTTATCGCAAAACCATCTCAAGCACACTAAATAACTACATGCTTACATAACACTGTACGTACAGGTCAGTAGAGCTGGTGATGCTAAAATATCGATGTAATTATTTAGAAATATCGATATTTAT
>DWEJ01001547.1:0-12844 GCA_018245835.1 Mysoria sejanus stolli | reverse complement strand
CACAAATGTACGCTCATAAGTATACACGCATACACATACATGCAAACTCACACACACTTACTCACATTCTTTTAAAACATGCATATATTCTTTCTGTATTTTTAAATGTTGTGGAGGGGGGACCTAGTGCTCTATAATACAGGCTTCGGCTAAGTTTAGGTTCCAGATCTCTCACAAATTACTAAATACAGTATATAATATTAACACTTAGAAAGAAGACAAGTCACTTTATTAGTAAGTTACTTATTTCTCATCTCACTTTAGTAGTAACAATTGTTGGGAGTGAATATTTGAAATGAAATGTATATTATATTATTCGTCTTTCCATATGAATAATATTTTCTGTGAAAAAGTTTTCATACATGTTTTATCTCTATATCATAGCCACCCCTAACATATTCTTGTTCCCTTTGATTCATTATCTAACTTAATTGACACAGTCGTTATAAACAAAATGAGATCCTTTTTCTAGACTCTAGTGGTAAGTAGAAATGTCCCAACAGACAAACCATCTCTATGATGATATCTTTGGTGTCTCAGCGCAACTTTTTAGAAATTACTCCTTTCAAAGACCCTCGCGTGGTGAATGTACGTCACATCCAGAACCTCTGAACCATTAACCACATATCAAACGCGCAATTACCTGTAACAAACAGACAATTTTCTATTAATATATGTGTTATATTAATACACAAAAGGATATATTTGTCGGTATGTTCGTCTCTTTTGGTATTACTTTATTAATATCCTGAATTTTGTTCATATTACTAATTATTAATATGTCATCAATATTTGCTTAAACATAATAATATATCATTAAGCATTTTTAAAAATAAATTAATAAATATGTAAATAAATAAAGCGCGCATAACGAAATTTCAATACATAACGTACGTTTTGGGAAACTTATGTTAATTTGTTCTTCATAACTTTTCATCAATAACTGACCTAATATTTATGACATTGTGTTAAGAACTGAACATTAGTATCATTCAATCAAGAAAAGAACATTAGTATCATTAGTATAACATCACGCTCGTTCCATAATGGAGTACTTACACGTAAAATAATAATTTAAACATTATGTAATTTGCTAATATTAATGCACAAAATTTTCTAACTACCCTCAAAAGACAAGTGAAGCCGCCGCAAGAGACTAACTTTAAAATATTATTTCTAACTGCCTGTGAAGTGTATTAATTAGATTAATCAGTAACTTGCTACCCGGTGGCACTTACACACCCTCTCTTTCGCACATGCTACATTTGAATAGGAGCGAGCGGAGCACATAATTGACAAGGTTTTATTATGAGAAAAAATCGTTTTCGAGTTAATTTATATTAAATAGTATCAACTTATAAGTATACTTATAAGCATTTTGAAGACAAATTTATACTAAACATAATATAAAAACATATAATATGTAAAAGTTTATGTGTTATTAATACCTTATTTCGATAGAAAGTACTTAGGTACAATATCTTTATTCACGCGTCTAATTCGTCGTTAACCGAGCAAAAGTTCACGAAATAAAAGTGAGCTTACAGCGCGTGTTGGCGGGCTTCACAATCGGGATTAGCAATGCTTAGCCGAAGACAAGGAAGTTGTCGAAATATGTGAGGCTTCGGTAACCGCTTTAGTTGATTGATGCAATATAAACGATTGTGGGACTGTACGGGGCAGAGAGAGTTAGTGGCAGTGTCAGTTGCTTGGCTGAGGGTAGTTGGAAATAAGATGAAGCTCAAGCTCAGTGGCGTGCTATTGAATAGGCCTATGCCCAGCAGTGGGCGGAATAATGAAGAAGATGATTGCTAATATCGTTTAGTGCAATTGTTTCACGGATAATAATATTACATGATCGTTATTTAAAAATCTCAGAGTCAAGACAAAGTTGAGAAAAATAAATCGAAGAATAGATATCGAAGATAGAAAAAAAAACATTATTAGAGACGTTACAAAAACAATGCTTTCTTTATAGATAGATATTGTAAAGAATCGGTAAATAAAATTTAACCGTAAATTTTACATACATCATATGTATGAATAACTCACACAGCAGTTTAATCTAAAATCGAACCCATACATATCGGCCAGATCTACTACTGCTCTCGTCGATTCCTAACGACCAAATCCTTGGCCTAAGAAAAACTGCACCTGTATCTAACAAAATCATTCCATTAACATAACAGAATAATCTGAAATCAATACGCTAACCGTAACTCGCCATCAGATCATTTGCGCCGATCCGTCGTGATCATACAAAACGACATCAGGAATGACAAAAACGAACTGCTTCAATTACCACGTACACTGCTTGATATACAGACAACTCGTAACAATACAGAGAAACGCAACGAGCAGTGTATATTGAATGGAATCGATTGTAGGAAATAGAGATCGTTGTTCTTGAACGGGTAGTGAAACCAACTATTTCATTGCAACCGCAAGCAAGGAAGACGCCTGTATTACAAATTGCTTCGACAGATCGCTGGTTTTGAACGTGCAAATGCAAATTCCCAATACAAATCTATGCTTTACTGTTTAAAACGGCTGAGAATTCTTGAATATATTTTTTTTGCTTAAATGTTGAATTTTTTTCCGTGATATATTTACTATAAAGATTATTTTGTTTTTGTTAATTTCTTATAATACATAGAATTCATTAAACTCCAGCCTTTAAGAAAAAAGTTACTTATAAGTATGGAAAAATTTTAATGTCTCACAAAGCATTTCAGCTTTTTCGACTTGTCAGATCCAATAATGATGTTATATTATTTAATCTGAGTAAACGAGGTTGCGAACTAAATACAGTATTTAATCATTTGAGAACTTCACTTTAATTAGGTACTTAACTCAAGAAGAAAAAATGTTAATATCAAATTAACGGTTGTAGCAACATTATATGATTTATCTTAGAAATATGTCGCAAAAGGAACTGTGAGTTTTAACGACGAGGAATACACAATGGGGACGTAATTTTACACAGAGAAAAGCCGATTCTACACGACAGAGTACTTGGAGGTCACGATAATAACGAGACTTGGAACTTGTGGGAATAAAAAAACCTAATTCATTGGGTCGAACCTCTTTAGAAACATATGGACAGAATTATATTATTTTATACTTACTCGCGATCATTTGATTCTTTTAAGGGTTAATTTTAAAAGTGCTCTTAGTATAGCCTTTTAACTTTTCGCACAGTTCAAGCTATCATCACCAAGTGTCATCAGAATCATTTCAATCGTTTTTACATTAAAATCCTCAAGATCCATGTATGTAGTTTATCAGTCGTCTGGTTACCATACCGCGAGCTCTCTTGACGCTTAGTTTGGGATCAGATGACCTAACTTTCTGATTAATGGTATCTATTATTAAAAACACCAAAAATCTATGCGATCAAACGAAAGTCGTATAAAATATTTTCGCCATTGAAACGAAAAAGAAGTGAAAAAAAAAACACAAAAAAGCTTAAAGGCCGCTTTATATAGCGTCAAACGCAAATCCCTCGGAAACGAATGATAAATAGTACATTCGTACACAAAGACTGCTGCAGTTCCAATCACTTAGCCGTATCTAGGAGACTGAGGATAATGTCGGCGCGGAGCGTTCTAGAAACGAAGGAAGCGAGTGTGTGAGAAGAGATTGTTATTTAATTATACTAGATAATAAATCTTATCATTATCACCATTATTATCTGAATGGAGCTTTTTAAAATTGGAATGTACATGCAGAAAAAATTATAATTTTCATGTAGAAAAACAAGTGGCAGTAGGAATTCATGTACACACAGGCCAGTTAATAAAGAATCTTAGAACGTAACATCACGCCTGTAATTCCCGAAGAGGTAGGCAGAGAGATATGTAAAATATTCCCACCGTTTCACCGGTTACGTCTATGTCCCACTAAAGAATAGGTGGTGCGCCTATTGTCACGCATTGGGCACATATCCAGACTCCGAACCACTACTACCAAAATCTAAATTGGAAAAAATTAATAGAGCTTCCGGTATTTGAACCGAGGACCTCCCAACATGACAAACGAGGCAGTCAAATATCGTATAACACAGGATTTGCTGCGCAGTAATTAAGGTGAAGCGGAGGTGGTACGGTTTTAATTCCTGGACATAGCGTTTACTATCATCCAATTAACATAAACCCCGGATCCTGCCACCAATAGAGACGGATTTTTCTCATAGTCCAAAATGTTAACTCTATTGTTAATCCGAGACAATTAATCAACGAATATAGAAGAAGCAAGTCAATTCGGTCTTCTTCTTCGTCGAGTCGAGTCGATGTCTGATCGTGAGTGATCAGCCGCCGTGGTGAAAGGATAAGTCGCAACGTCCAGGGTGCGCCGGGCAGTATGTGTGTAATTAATTGGACACAGTCGTCGCTCGTGGATGCTCCTTTCATGCACCCAGCCAGGTCGGTAAGCACAGATATATCTTTCACTCGGCGCTCTCTAGCTACCCCGTGAGGTACCTTGCGTGAAGATAATTCAATAGCATGCAAGCATTCCTTATGATAATTTATGTTCATATCTACACGAACCTTATTCTTATCCCGCAGTTGGATACGATGGACGTCCTCAAAGAACTGAAAGGTGAAGGCTTTATACACCATAGTGGCCGACTACGGCCGTAACCTTCTCACAGCCATATCGAGTAACATTTAGTGTTAGACACATATATAACTTCCTAATGTCAGTGTTACTAGGGATCAGATTGAATCTCCAGGCTCTCAGAGTGGGCAATTTTATTCTAAGCCGCTAGGCTATAATTACGTGGGCAATATGTATATTTTATGTACCATTTAATACAGCAATGATAATAAAGTGGTTTAGAATTCAGCCTTCCACTCTGAGAGTCCTGTCCTGATCCCGGCTCTAAATTGTGGCGCGCATCTGTTTTAGAATATTTTTCCTCTTAGAATTAATATACATTGAAGTTTTCCATGATATTCTTGAAGAAATGAAGTCCGCCAAGCTGCACTTGACCTGCAGAGCAGCAGACTATTTTATTCATCTCATTTTGAGAGGAGAGTCTAGTACAACAGTGGAACCATAAAAGGGTTCTTCATAATAAATGTAATAATAATACTATACCACTACTTGTATTTTACAATTAAATTATTTTTAATTCCAATAATATAATTATATCAGAAGGACATCTGTACTATATTTAAACAAGTACGAATAACCTGGAAACGTGAAATGCGTATACTACATTCCTCTGCCTACATGTTGGGGAATTTCTGGCGTTATGTTACTTTATTAACTTTTAGCGCAGAATTAATTATTACTTCCAATAAGCATATTTCTAATCCAATTCTCGTTATCCGATAAATACAAAACGTTCTTTATTCAAATGTAGTGCGATCGGTGTATTCGTATACAAAGACCGCAGGACATCTAACAATCACTTAGCAGTATCTGGGGTACGGGGATACCTACCTACCCGGGTATCTAGCCGGATAAACCGTCGTCTAGCGTCCGCAACGGGATATATATACCCGGGTTGTGACTATTGGCTGTCACTGTTTATTCAACGCTAGTATGAAACTCGGGGATAGACTCTATCTATTTGTCATTTATCTACGAATCCCGACGGTGAGATTGAAAATGTCTATGTTCTGACTTTGAGTTGGGGAGTTGCTTTGGGTGTTTTATTTGAGACGCATATAAAGAGTTTCATCGAACGCTTAAAGTAATATAACCTATAGACTTTAATTTTGGTGGTGTGACAGACACATTATAAATGAAATGAGTTTACGTAAATTAAAATATTTTGATACTATCATGCCTCTGTGCTTATCAACGTAAAAACGTAAAATTACGCCCTTAATCCACAAAGTGGTAGGCAGAATGTAGCACGTTCCCACGTTTCACTAGTTACCGTTACGTCTCATCTTGAAATAGGAGTTCTATATTTAACAAAAGTCCATTTAGAAAACGAATATTTGGCGAAGGAAAAAAACTATCGCAATAAAACATCATCATCATCGTGACAAACTACGTCATCACAGTACTATAACACAGTTTCTGAACAGTCCTTATTACCTAAAAACAAAGTTACGTTATTTTTATTGCAGCCAACTGTTGCATTCACGAGTACATCCATTTGAAAATCTAAATTTATTCATAGTTTTATTTGTTGTTGAAAATGTACGTACACGACACAATTCATTCACATACTCATATCAACTCGACAAAATCATCGGAGATGATCGTAAGATGTACGTCGAAAACTACGTCTACTTACTATACGTCTATTGCATCACAAGCTTCAGGCGTTACAGAATTTGTATGACTTCATTCACATGGTATCCTTACAACGACAAATTTGCGGTTAGGAAGTGGTTTAACACCGCTAAGCTTAACACAATTGAGAATAACGGTTAGATTCGTGTGTGAGAATTTATAGAATGACAATACGACAATATTTAAAAAAATCTGCATTATGTACATGCAAAGTACATTAAGTTCGGCTCGAGCATAAGTATTGCTGGTTTAAAAATGAATATAAAAATCGTAGAAAGTACTAAAAACCATAAATGTATACTTACGATTGTTATATACTTAAAGTATGTACCAAAATTTCATAGCTTAAATTAAGATAACTCCGAGATTATCTCGAGGGCGTTCCTGTTTATCTTGTATCTCGCAATCTTGTATCTCGTACACATCTAAAGTCCTTTATGGTTATTGAGAAAACAAACAAAGAAAAATCACGCTAAGCAACCACAAAAAAAATCATTACGTAATTTGATTCCGTTTTACTTTTTGAATTCGATTCGAATTATGAAATTGACGATTTCGTGAGACTCTCCCGCTCGTGGCTTCGATTGGTTTGTAACTTTATAACTTAATTAGAAACTAAACTGTTAGTTTCTAATGTTAGTTTATTGTTATCTAACTGTTAGTTTTTCTCTCATCAAATTAGTTTCTATTCAATGATAAAATTATAGAAATTAATATTTTATATAAAGATGAATGAAAATTTTATGATGAAACCTAACAGATCTCAGCAACGTGCTTCAAAGATGAAGTGAAATCTATCAGTTCTTTCAATCCTTCTGTGGTAAACCTTTGTATTGTGACAGGAGCCCCGTGGCCAACCGTGCAATAAATAAAGAGATAATTATGGTCATTGTATTTATTCTCATGAAAATTGTCAATTTCTGAGAGGGGTCCCGTATTCAATAATGGGACTGTTACAGCAAGTAATGGTTATCTCATATTTAATGAACGCATTATCTTATATTATATTATCCTATCTAAATTTTATCCTACATTATCTTATCTTATCTTACATTTATATAAAGGCATATAATTTAAAGAACACTGCGAGGCTATAGGCTATAACTAATTGTTTCTGGGCTTTCACTGCTTGCTATTACATCTATTGCTATTATAAATGAATATTTTTCGACATGCCTAAAGATCACCACTTGTTCTATAGTTGGATGTAACAGTAACAGATGAGACGTGGTAGTGTACTGCACTCCTTCGCCTACCTCATCGGGGATTACAGTCGTGATGTTTCGTCATACATCTAAAATCTTCCATCGATGTAATAAATAGTTTGAAAATTATTGTAATAAATAGTTTGAAAATTTAACCAAACGAATCATAGTACCTTTTCGTGTCTGAGTATTGTTACCAAAGAAATTTCTATGTCACTCACGGTTTCAAGGAAAAGTGCACATTAAAGAGAAATAGACAGCTAGTAATTAAGGCGTGGGACTGTTCACTATCGATGCGTCCTCTTTACCTGGCATTTTACGTAGAATTGTATACCTTGTTTTTTACCTTTCAAACAGCTAATTCAATGGCCGTTAATTAGTATTTCTTTACTGTTTTACTATTTTTATATAAATTAAAACCTTATGCCCGCGTAGGAAGTCAATATTACATTACAATTAAAATAACTAATTTTTTTACTAAAAGAGATTTCTACACTAATATTTCACCTGTATAACTTCCAATCCTACGTAATTTCATACAACCTCTCTATGTCCGTTTTACCCGTCTAGGGCTAAATTTCTAAAAATCCCTTCTTAGTGCTCTCTTAAGTCGCTTAAGAAACCCTTGTACCAAATTTAATGATAGTACCTAGGCCAATCGATTTTCCAGTGTTCTGATTGATCAGTTATTGACTTCTTATAATATAGGTAATATAAATCCAATTATGATAACTGAATTATACATATTATAATTACTAATTGTAGTAGTATCTTAAATTGAATATGAATATCTCGGAACGAGTCATACGCGGTCATAATATTAAAATAAACACAGCTTGGGCCAAATGCGATCGTCGTAGTGTAATAGTCCTTTTGTAGTTAAGAATAAAATCATTAGGGCTCATTTTAAAAATTAAGTTTTAAAGGTAATGAATCATGTAGACGATGTCTAATGACTTCTAAAAATCTAACAGGGCAGTGCATAATACGTATTCAATATAAAAAAGAATACCCATTATACATAGTTTCAGCTTTTGTTTCAAAATGATGACTAAATGTAGTAAGAATTTTGACGGTCATTACGAAATTATTAAAAAAATTCATTAGAAAACTATTATTTTAATATCGAACTACCTACATGGAAATAACTACAAAATTATCTTAAAAATATAAAAAGAAACGCAACGTTCAAGCTACAGAAACCAACGAGCACAACTAACACTTAATTAACAAAATATGAAGTATGTACACGAATTCTACATTAATGTTACGAACATGACAATATCAAGACGGTATATTTAACTTTAGACATCGATCACGTAACCAATGTATACCATTCATATTTTAATTAATTAACGTTTTCCAACGTTGAGTTACTCTTAAATCAACTGCCCGCGAACATCGAATATCTTCACGAACAATATGTACATCCGCATTGGCTGCTATCCGACGATGGGTTATTGAAATAGATTAAAATTGCAATATTCCATATTGGAGCGATGTGAGATTCGCGGGGCACTCGCGGCCGGAATCGCTAATGTAATTGTATATATATTACATGTTACATTTCCAATACGAATAGGTACTACTGCTATTATTATTACTTATGTGATTCACATTTTGTTCATAACGTGATACGTATATGTAATAAATTTCTTTGGCTACAATTGAATATCTAAATAATTTGACTGGACGAATGAGATATAGTATGTAGGCCGAGGAAATTTTGAAATGTCTGTTTGTATGAAGTAATCCGTAACTACTTATAACTGCATTGATTTATGTAGCTAATTGATTTGTGAAAATGAAAATGGATATGTTTCTGTTAATAAATTTAAAGTTCAGTGGTCAGTGGTAAATAACATTTTTGTAATGATTATCACCTCTCAATTGATATAGGTAAGTGTAGTCAAGAAAGATACAGTTTGAAACCAATATTTTTCAATACAACATATGACTCGCAAAATATGTTCGGTTTTGAGCGACCTATTCAATAGATTTGTCATAACTATACACCAGAGATGGTATTTGTCTATCTGTTCTCTGCATGCGCTTGGACTACTTTCAAAGGTAGCGTTTCAATATCAATTTTCAGTAACGTCTTATGAAAGAAGACACTTTCCATCTAGGGGAGGCGTGCCACTATCCATATTAAGTGACACTCAAATGGGTATGCTAGTTCTATATAAAAGTAGCATCACATGATGTGAGGATTCCCCTGACAAGATAGTACCTACTGACCAAATGCGTTAAACGACAAAAAAAGGCTGAATGTTTGAGTGATAGTTTAGACAGGCAATGCGCCTCCAACGGACTAAGAACTTAACGACTTACTAACTTTGTGATAATTAAACATCATCTACGTCGAAAGCGAAATGATCACACAAGTTGGTAGACAATCGATCTGCGAGCCTCTATAGTTCATCTTCCTGTTTCAAGTGTAAACAATTTAAAATCAGATAGTCTTAAAAAACTCAAGGTCCAGACGACAAGCTTGATTACCGAAATCAAGAATCAAATAATTTTTTTTTATAAAAAAAAACGTGATTTTCTAATGGTAAGAAAAAGTATGTAAAATATTTTCTACCTTTTGCGTTTTGCAATAGAGTTCATATTAAAATAACCGTTATTAAAAACGTATAAGGAATTCTCGATGCTTTTCACCTCCACTCAATTGCTTCATATTTAAAATTCCATGTTCAAAATTAGTTTAACTTCCGAATAGAACGCTAAAGAGCTTTGATTGGCAGACGTTGAAATGGAGCAGGAAGTACAAAAGCGGTGTAATGCATGTTTGATGATCACTATTGTGCGAGCGGAGTCTCCGCGTAGACGTCTGGGCGGCGTCTTAGTAGATACTGGAAGTGGGGCGATTTAAAATTGGAATATTCAATGAGATATCGACTGATTGGTACGCCATCCGTTCGGTCACTGAATAATTTGTGTAAAGACTTGCGAATTGAATCCTAATGTTTTACATCGGTTTGTCTCACTGTGATATGACATACTAAATCCGAAGAAGCTATTTTAAATATAGTTTAAGTACAACTACAATATCGATTCGATATTTATTAACAATTTCGCTTGGGATTCTTAGTAATCTATTTGATAACAGCATTTTATTATACGTTCCAACCCTAAACTGATTTTTCGTTTTTCTTAAACAGTGAAACCCTTTCCTAAGACTAGGGAAGGCTGTAAGTAATGAATTATGTCCTTGTCTTGAGTCGTCGTTGTGAGCTCAAAGCGATAAGTTCACAGCGATGTATACTTACAATATAACGTTCGCATTTCAAATGTTTCAGTTCAATGCACTTCCAGAGCAGGTACGCTGCATAATGAAATATCATAGTTCATGAATTTCGAACACACTTTTGCTTTGTAGTGTAACTGAAACTTTATATTTTGAATTCATACACTATACTAAACGCGAACAATACAGCGTCTGCTGGCACGCGTATAGCTGTTTTCGAATGAACATGTAAAAATTTAAACTAATAATTTGCTGAAACAGGCGACCGAATACAAAATGACCTGTGTATGTCATATTGTATTACACTCACACGATTCATCTGTATGTTTTGCGGCTCATCATGAGATGGGGAGATGGGCTTTTGCCATATACTGGGATTAAATCCAGACTCAGTTCTACTACTGGAAATTTTGAGTTAATCAAACCCAATAACACACGGTCGAACGCTCAATCGATCAATCCTCCTGATCAGCAGTCGCACTTGCAAAAATTTGACCAACGAGACCGTCAACAGACTAGAAACAACCATATCGCTTTGTATCAGCTTTAGTGGCCAAGGAATAAATATTATCACAACTCCATAATTCAGCTGCCTATGCAAACTTGACAGTTCCCATCTAATCAGAACAAATTATCCGGCTCGAAGGGCCAAAGGGATGTCGATCTAACTTTACATAACTTAATTTGTAATTTACGATCGTCGATATCCATATTAATTATTAACGTAATAGAGTAAATGCAATTATGAACAATTTCTCTGTTTATGTTTGCATAGGGCTAGATTTTGGTCTGCGGCGTTGCTCCCGTGGGGATCGCGTATAATTGAGTAGGAGGGGACGGACTTACGATTCGACTAATTATATTAATACAGTTTTGAATAATACAAGTTTAATATCAGCAGCTACTAAATATTCATGTACCTGTACAATGTAAGAAATAAAACAATACTTTTACATACAATATAATAAACATACACACATACAAACAAATCCATAGCATCATATGTGTGTATTTCCTCGAAGAGGTGAGCATACGAGTATAGTACACCCCCGCGATTCACCAGAATCCCATCAGGCAATCTATTGTCTAATACAGAATAAAAATAAAGCACTCCGAACTACTATTCGGAATTTTATCTTAGAAAACCTAATAGTAACCGACCCGGGTACAGAATCCAGGACATCTCAACAATCAGTCGCACTTACAGCCATTCGATCACCGAGGTAGTCTACTACAAAAAACAAATAAAAACACCAAAATGTATAATACATAACGAATATTTCTTATAACGAATAATAAATTTAATACTTGAGCATAATTAAAAGTAAATCGTACGAAAAAAAGTTGAATACAATTTCTTCCCGAACTGTGATTCTGTCAATCAAATTTTTGAAATGAAATTCGTATCCGGATTAACTAAAACGCGTACCGCGGGTAATGAGTTTTGAACTTTAAATTATAAATATTGATAGAAGTTTATAATAACGTGCAGATTCCTAAACTACATTAATAAATTTCTATAGTTCTATAGTTCAGTAACGCTATCAGTTATAAAATATTTTTATTTAAATTTGACACAGACAAACACTAATTATTTTCGATCTACAAAGAAAGACACGTGTACCGAACTTTACATGTTGCTCCAACCATCTCTGTCCTATGACACATATCATAAATTCAACGTAATATTAATTTAATTAAAAAATACTATCAACACGACATAAAACCATTAATGAATTCAAACAAACATTAAAATTGACAAGAATCGAACTCCATACAGTTAAATTAATTTCAAATTACCATCAAACTTAAAATAATGCCGCTAAGCGATTAGGGTACAGTAGGGCGGATGAAAATAAAAAAAAGACAAGTCAAGTTCGAATTGATGACAAAAATAATATTTTATTCATAAGCCGACGACCGGGGTCTATATAATAAACAATTAAGATTCGTCTGAGTTTTTGTCTATTAAAATTTGGAAGTATGCCAAATAAAGAAAAGAGTAGGTCGATAAACAAAGGTTCTTAAAATCTTGATGGGAATTCTCCTTGGATGTCGGAAAGGTCGTAAAAAAAATATTTCATATAATATTTATATTCGAATCGTCCAGTGCGAAAGCGAAACTACA
>DWEJ01001546.1:0-12844 GCA_018245835.1 Mysoria sejanus stolli | reverse complement strand
GGTTCAGTATAGAGGTGTACCTTTTTCTATAGCATCATTAAGACGCTAACGTGTCAGGCGGTTGGCATAAAAACCGAAGTTGTCGCAGGACTATTTTCATTCATGTTTATGTCTGGAGACTCCCCGTGCGTCGCGCTGTTTTATTGACAACATAAATACAGAGATCGTGGGCTAGGAATGTGGCGAGACTTCACATTATTAAAATAATCCTAATAACGGTACTGTCGACAATAGTTGTATCGACTTTTGTGTTACATAAACTTCGAATGTTACTGAGTAAATACAGATTATATTTTTTTTGTTTTAGTCTAAATCATTGTATAAAATATAATAGACAATAGGGGCAAAAATAATTGGAAGAAACTTATTCACATTAATATCAAGAAAATGTACAATTGGTTTATTGATTTTTAAAGTCAATATAATGTAAATATGAGCTGCGTACCTATATACGTTTACAAATTAAAAACGAGAACAGTTCAACCACGATAGAAGACTGTTTAAAAACATTTGATTGATTGTTTGACGATTAACTTTGAATTGTGTGTGTGCTTCGAGTGTCCTTTAGTTCTAGAAGAGACCCACGTTTAGTAGACATTAGTAATCGGTCTCGATCAGTCTCAGAGACATAAAAATTGTTGCCACTATGTTCTTTTTTAATCTCATATTTTTTTCATTAGCAGCAGATATTTTATATAATTGACAATGTGTTGCTAAATTCTTCTGTGCTTTTGATGAGCTGCCTATTAAATTCCCGTAACTTAAGATGTAAACTTGCTATCGTTGAACTAGTCAAGTTTCGCCCTCAAAATCTCGTTATGCAAAACCTCATGTGTCCGGAATTCAGGTTCGGAAACTCTTGTTCGATCACGTGCGCCAATTTTAATTACAATGATATGCATTCGCGTACCGAAATCGGATTCAGAATTCAAATCGAACCACGTGCTGGCAATTACAACTGTGGAAGTTCCGACGTTCCGATGCCTAGAGTAATATCTACGTAGATTCTTGTATTCGAACCTCATTCCACCTAGAGAAATGTCGTTGCTAAATTAGTAAGCGATCTACAATTTAACAGAGAATAATATTTTTCCATTGCCATTCTTAAAACATTGTCCTGAAAATTTTTTTTGTTACTGTTTTTTTTTATTAAACATTATCCTGTTGTCATGGTCAAATGTAATATTATCCCCATTTTCTAGAGATTTACATGGAACTTAATTTTCCACATGCCTAACGAAATCCTTATCTAATATAATATTTGGGTATACAGATCTAATAATTAGATAATAGATCTAATTAATAATTGGGTATACAGATCTAAATGACAATTAAAAACGAAATGTCCACGTATTCATCTGTTTAACTATATCACGTTTCTTATTAGCATTAGGACCTGTTCTAACAGCATTTCAAGTCTGCAAGCACGTATGGGGCTCTTCTAAATTGGCATCGTTTGAGATCTTAATTAAGTCTCCCCAGTTTTTAGACCGGCGTCATGGCCGTGTCGTGAATGTTTGTATATCTGTGTTGGAACCGGTCGGCTGCAACGTACTTATGTCATACTACACATTAACACATGAATGACAACGTATAAACAATAATGTATTATCATAAAATTAGGCCAAAATATATATGTATAGTTATAGAAAATTACAGCATAAACAGAAATGAGGAGTATTTTGATTATCTTTGTCATAGAATCTGGTCAATTCGTATTGTAATTTACTGAGAAAATTGTGTCATTTTTATAGGTCCATTTCATTAGTCTACCTTCAATTAGTTTTAATAGATATATTATAATTATAATACTATAATTATAATAGATCATAGGTAAATAAATATTTTATTTAAAACATCAAATTCGATAATTTGCAAATTACATCGTAAGATATTCGTTTTTTCCCAAAGTTCGACGCTCATCGTTGAATAAACACGGACCTAGTTTATTCACGGATTCGTGTATCTTTATAATCTGTTTAAAACGTGGGAATCGTTTGGAAAACTTTTTTTCATGTTTAGAGTTTTAACAGATTTATTTGGCGTTTATCGGCTTGGAAGTATTTAGAGATCTCCAAAACTTGATGATTCGAGCCTCAATGGAGTTTCTGACGATTTAATTGATTCTTTTATGACTTTCACCGGCATATATGTATATAGCTGCGGTCACATGTAACTATTATTAGAAAGCGATAGCTTCTAATTTCAAACACTAAATAAGATTATTTTAATAAAGGCATAATATATACTCGCATTTAGGTATAATATATTTCACCTTACAAACTGTAAATAATTCAGAGCCAATTAATAACCGCTCGTAATAAAAATAGGAATTCGCAGGTAAAACCACTTTTGATTTTATTATGGTACCTTAGTTCTGCTTATCACTTTTATTTAATTTAATTATGATTTACAAAGACAATAATAACAAACACGAATATAAAGTATCCAATGGAAAGGTCCTGAGTTCAACTCTCGGGTCGAGTGCTATAGGATTTTTCTAACTTACGAGTAAATTTGCCTAAGCCTATGAAGGTTACAAGCGTGATGTTACGTAAGATTATAAAGTTAATAGAAATGAAGTATATTTTCACTGCATCTTTTAAATAGAAATGCAACAACTGTTTTCTGCGCAAAATATTACTAAATCTCATGAACTCGCCAAGAGTATTGGTAGCATTAGTGGCGTTATTTGCTCAATACAATCAAAATAAGCTGTAGCACTTTTGGGACAGATACACAAGCAGTCGTAGAACATCAGCTAATAAATTCACGTCAGGTAATCTAGTCAGCGTCGCGGACACAAAACATAAATACTTGGAGCTAGGCGAACAAGTAGTTTGCGAGAAAGACGGTAATTTAGATCGTGCATGTATCTGATATGTTAGCTCATACGCAGATAGCACTTAATGTTTCTTTAACAAGCATATAATTCGTACTAAAAATACTGTGGTAGTTTTATTCTTAATGATCTACGTTGTCTTTCATAAAAGTTGACAATACTTAATAAAATAAAGGAGCGAGTATGTATGTTCGTTTCAACATAAATAAATCTCGAAATTTTTAGATGATTCTCGAATGATTTTCGTTCTAAATGTTACTGAAAATAAATACTTATAATATTTCAATGAATTTGTTTTATTTAAATATCCTATAAAATTTCATTAAAATTAACTTAAAAGTTCATAATAGCATACGCTGACTCAACTATACTTAGACAAGTGCGGCATGATTCAGTATCTACAATAAAAATGTTTATGTTAAGCTTGAAAAATCCACATTCATTATAAAGAGCGAAGTTAATTATACCCCAAGTCCACGCGATCTGTAGTGAGGCGGAAGTGCTGTGGCACCTTTTAGACGAGAATATAATTGAGAGCGATGTGCCAGTCACAAGGTTTAATTGTCACAGAGGAACAAAGCGGGCTGACAACACAAATTACCAGTGTTGCCAGTTAAATTTACGTTTCTTACACGAGTGGGTCTTTTATAATGATAAAAAAATGTGGGTTAGTGGTCACCTTACTTCGTGTTTCATTAAAAAATCTAGTGCAGCGAAATTTTTTGCTTCGTTATAAATTTGAATTGTCTCTGCTTATTTGCTTTTTAATTATGGTGACATCGTTTTATTTAAACATTAATAACATCCATGTTTTATTCTGCAAAAATGTTCCAGTTAAATATTTTCTTTACTTTAGCTTAATTATTATCTTATTTTTTGTTTTATTATCAAGAAGCATAACGATTTCTTTAACGCTACAATATCAATTCATAATAGTCTTTTAAATATTTATCAGCATTAGCAGCATTACCACCGCTACCATAATCACCTTCAGCATCATTAGGATCAACACCGTCAACACTTTTTATTGTTCCTTTGTTAGATACGAGTATTCTCTCAGGAAAAAAATAATTAAAATCACTCTAGATTTTAAGAGAAATTAATCAAGCGATCCTTGTGTCTTACGAACCGAATGCAATGTGTCAAACCCTATTTCCAATTGACACAGAGAAGGAAACGAAGAGACTACCGGGAACTGCCAATGAAATGCAGTAAAACTTGTTTTACTGCAAATCTATTCGCATAATGAAGTGGTAATGAACAAAATAACTGGAAGTAAAATGTGCTTTTAAGATCCCAAGACTGTTTCTAATTCTGACCTTTGTTTTCATGACACTTATCAATCACCAAGCCTTCATGCTTGGTATACTTTTGCAGTAAAAAAATCTATTGTTTTCGAGAAAAAACAAGCAAAGTGATAGTCAACATGCTTTTAAATTTTATGAATTTCATTAAAATGATATTTCACTGACACATTAGACAATATAGTAAAAAATCTAACAAATAATACGTAGCAATATGTAAAATAATACGAACTCGCTTCTAAATTGTACTTACACAGATACGAATCCATGTGCACTGCACACACCACTAAGTATACAAATTGACAGTTTTTTCAAGTATTGCTATGGGTATCCATCAACCATGATACATTTATGATGTAATACCAATCTACACTTCATATGAGTTAATAGACTTGTTATCCAGAAACCAAAGGTCTAGAATGTTCGTTCTAAAACGAATGCTTACTGCGCAAATTACAAAAGACCTTGTTAGACTGTTCTTCATATGCGGGTTGCCTGTGACAAGGGGCCCGCTAGAATCCACCGCATGTTTGATTGTTTGAAGGTTGAACCACTATCGAAAATTGGTCCTCTATCTAATCATAGGAAGAGTACATTTAAATTCAGTTGCCTATTTGAATAATTTACTTAAAATGTGTATCTTCAAACTCGTGCTATCCAGACCGCTAAATATCATTGAAGAAAAACGCGTTCAGATTTATTTTAAAAATGTGTGTACCTCATGGAAGAAAAGTTTATTAATTTCTTATATTAAGCATTTAATCAAATAATCATAATCAAATAAATCTCCAAGCGAGTTCTAATGGAGAACAGCTTTACTTGAAAAGTTGGACCTTTTCAAATAAAGCTTTATGTGGGTTGCGAGTATATAAAGAATGTAGTAGATGCTCCGGTAGTTAATATTCAAGGAAACAATAACAACAAACCTGACAAGCACTTTATCACCTCAGGTACTTTCACAAACAAAGAACGTATACTTAATGAAAAAAGGCGTAATCCTGAAGATGCAAGCAATGAAGTGTAATTAATACACGTTTACTTAAAATTTCCATTTAAGGAATTTTTTGAACATGTGTGATTGTTATCAATTAAGCCATCAATTGAAAATACACACTTACTGTAACGGACAGCACCGTAAGTTACATAAAATGGTTGTTA
The DNA here is from genome assembly GCA_018245835.1 of Mysoria sejanus stolli. Taxonomy (NCBI): domain Eukaryota; kingdom Metazoa; phylum Arthropoda; class Insecta; order Lepidoptera; family Hesperiidae; genus Mysarbia; species Mysarbia sejanus. The sequence goes on along the minus strand of DWEJ01001546.1, from coordinate 7,540 downwards.
TACGTTCAATACATAAAAGCGTTTTATTTTACTATTCACATTGTCTCTAATGTCTTTTAGTTTGAATAAAAAAAATTCAAAAGAAAGTTGACGCCAGCCGGCCTTTTAGCTTTCGATCCCGCATTTCAGTATATTGAATCTGGCAACACTGTCAAGTACCCCCCAAACAGGGGGAATGTTAGGCGGGCCATCGAATATTATCTTGGCAGGCATGCCTCTTGGCAAATAGTTGGCATTTCGAGGCGTAACGAATACGTCCATATTCCGTTTCTGTATGCAACCTATATTCGTTAGATGAATTAAAAAAAAATGGGTTACTGTGTTATGGATAAAACTGGCTTTTTTAATATGTACATACATACGTATTTAGTGAACTAGCAATTTCTGAACATAATCTTAAAAATGTATATATGTATTTTCATACATGAATAACTCAGTAAAAGTATGTCCTAAACTGAAATCTTAAAAGATTACATCGAAATTAACAACGCATTAACTTAGCCATTACAATGTGTGATTTAAACGAAAATTGGTTCAAATCGGTCTGAAGCAATCATCATCATTAGGCTATTGCAGCCCACTGCTGGACATAGGCCTCTCATTAAAGGTTATGCTCACAATCGCAGGGCAAAACTTCTCGCACCGCCTGCTCTACTGGTTATAGGCCAGGCCAATTAGACGTGCCCAGCCAAACTTCATTGTAAATAATTATTTCACAATTTTTATTTTACTGCTGATAATCTAGAAAAAAGCTTCTGCATGCAACTTCTATTAGGTAGAATTTATTAACGCTATAGATTACACGATAGCGACATTCATACGTACGTCCAATTTTTCAAATTATGACCGAACACGAACGCACGAAAATAACCGGAACTGCATGAACGTAGTGACTGCCATATGCACTTTGAAAAACAAATTTACACTTTCACAAATTCAAACACGTATGTATATTTTTGTTAGGTTTCGCCCTCTGTATTATATATGTATTGTGTGTGTGTGTGCGTGTGCGTGTGCGTGCGCGTGTGCGTGTGCGTGCACGTGCGCGTGCGCGTGCGTGCGTGTGTGTGTGTGTGTGTTTATGTGTATTTGTGTGCGAATCTATACTAAATAGTTGTTACAATGATACAAATAATAAAACGATACTTGTAGTATTTATGTCTGGATTTATGTTCGGTCATGGCGCAAATACTAATTGGCCAATTTTAATAAGATACCGAATCTAAATCCTTCTTTTCACTGCGGTAATTTTCTCATATATGTACATGGAAGAAGAAATCAATTCCTCAACGACTAATTATAAATACGTACGTTTTAGAAAACTTGTATATCTTTTAGAATCTACAAGTCTCTTTACAAGATAAATATCTATCCTAACGGACTTAATGTGTTTCGTCTACATTAATCATGCTTTTCATATTTAAGTTTAATTATGGTTTGAATATTGTCTCGTTGGTCGTGTTGGTTGCAAGTGCGACTGCCGATTGGGAGGTCCTGGGTTCGATTCCCGGGTCGAACACTACAAAATTTTCTAATTTATATTTTCTAATAGTGATTCGGAGTCTGGTTATGTGCCCGATGCATGGCGATAGGCTCACCACCTATTCCATAGTGGGACGTATATGTAACTGTTGAAATGTGGGTGTTCTGCATACCTCTGCCTACTTCTTCGGGGATTACAGGCGTGAAGTTACGTAATATTGTCTTAAATACTTTTTTGAACGACGCTAATGCTCCTACAGTTACGCCGTGCACACATGGGAAAAAACGTCCTATTGGGATGAGTGGCGTGTCGTTGTTTGTGTGGGCATTAAGTTCCGGCTATAGTCGGTCCCCTTATTCGGATCCCTTACTATCTAAGTAATTAAATATTTGTTTAATAAGCTCCATAGAACACACACACATAATTAACGTGTACAGTCTGCAAAAGAAGCAAGTATAAACGTGTACACCGGTTTCTTGTGTGAGATCTGTGTTAAATTGTTAATTAATTTTTGATAGCAAGAAATTAATAAAGTATGACCATCATAAATCCTCGGATAATTTCATTGTTCAAGGATTCCTTCATAGTCATAGTCCACCATACTAAGTACTAGTTTGTGGACTTGTCACGCCTAAGAGAACATAATGTTTTTTTAAGTCTACAAGCTTCTTCGAGATGTTTCCTGTATTACAATTAAAATAAAATAAACGTGCTTCTCAAATGCATCTTAATGTTTTATTCTATGATGTTGCAGACATTCCTACGTACTTACTATAATTGATCTACCCATGTAACCGCTTAGAATTGTCACTACTGCCGTGTAAGTTAAGTTAAGTAATATGTGTTTTATCTATTATAAGAACCATGGGCGCTTAATAGCTTACGTCACGATTGCCAGATTCCAATACACAGTTCCAACATGCGCACATCCACTGTACGGTTGTAGAGACACAAAGTCCGCGCCGCCAAACGTTTTAGCTGACGCTTGCACTGTTTGTTTTGGTGTTAGCTGGGCTAATGGCTGCCCGAGGCTTATGCTCACTGCTGTGTAAATATTTTCTTTTGTGCCCATAACATATTTTTTGTAATTATTTTCTGACTTTCGGTGCACTCTGCTTACACCGTAAGTAACTGGGCGTAACGATACAATAATATATAACTAATAGTATATTCAAAAGTCACAGTAATCTTTTTACGGCTAGGGTAATATAATTATTTTGATATTGCCGTATAAGAAAACTTATAGGAAATGAGTACTGTACGGCTAGTACTAACATACAAATAAAGTTACATGATAGAAAGGAGAGTGCCTGCGTTCAATATTATATGGCTAATTAAATTCAAATACGTCTACCGCAGTGCGCACAGACCACAACGTTAAGTAAGTCCAGTTTATCGCTTGCGCTAACTACAAGCAGCAACACTCAACCCGAGCGGGTTACGTGTAGAAGACCACCTACGTTTTTGTTTTACTTCGCTACTGCTTTTCATATCTGTTGTTGTTATAAATTGATGGTTCAACATTAACCGTCCTTTTATCGTGTAGAGTAAATCTGTGGGTACTTTTGATCTTTTGTCTTCTATAGAAATAGCTAATGGTTGGTCAATAATTGACACTGTCCAAATCAGTATAGCTTCCAGAAAATAAATTATTATGTGCCCCCATTTCAGAAAACTTTGAGGAGAGTAGGAGGGATCTGTTTCCAAAAAAAAATTGCAATCGCTGATGAGATTTCAGGATTTAAAATAAAATGCAGAAAATGTAACTGTTCTGCTTTACAGGCAGTAAGCAAAAATCGGGCAGTATCTACTGAGGCAGCGAATGTTACTGTATCAGTCAATACTGCCTGTGTTCCGCTTACCGCTGTCCAAGCAGATGCCATGAGTTCAAACACAACTGGATGTATGATAATAGAATAAGCAGTGATTCTCTGCTCTGCTGACACCAGCGACCAATGGAGTCCTTCCCAACACTACCCTATTGTCTCCGGATACATTACCCCTAGAGTACCTAAGCTTCCATTGAGCGCCTGCCTGAGTCGTGATCGAAACCTTAAAGGACTAGACTTCGGTTAATTCATAGACCTTAACCTTCAGAGGTCGAATCTCCAACGATTAGCTCTATACAATTCGTAAGTGCAACTCGACTCGCCAATTCCATCCGATGTGGTCGTATAACTTGTTAAAGTATCAAAACATATAAATGAATTTAACTATGCATTTGGGCAAATCTCGGAAACTCAGCGAACGAAACTAATTAACTGGTCGTGAGCACGCAAACTATAAACGATATTATTACTTTCAGATAAAGTGGAGCCGCAATTGTAGACCGAAGACCGATACTTAAAGCCAATATATTGATAGTTACATATATTGATATTCATTCCTTTTACGGTACCTCGATATATTAGGTACTTTTAATCTTCTAATAAATATGAAATATTAATCAACCAATTTCCATATCTCAACTACTTTTCGCTTTATGAAATTGATTCTTATTTCTGTATATTATTGTTAAAACAAATATTATAAATACGTATGAACACAAAATCTTGTACACGTATAAATAAGATATTACATAAAATATCCATAGGTTCATAATATTAATACATAGGTGAAAACCAAAAGCAGAGCTGTAATGTATTTTAATTCGCTCACGGACATGAACGAACGAAACGAAACTAATTAACGCTGGTAAGCACGCGAGGTATCGCTATTACCTCGAGATAAGGTAAACGCCGCAGTTGTGGACCGGATAACTATTTACGACTCTAATAATTTCGTCTAATGAAACTTTATCATGTAATGTGCTTCTATTCAGATTTTACGTTTTCCTCTTGTTGCAAAATACGCAAATGTGAACCACCGTACTCATTTTTTTTAACGTTATATCATTGTGGCCGGTATTGACGGAATAGGTCGAGAGCTTGATGCGCCAAATATCTCAATCCTTGCCGATTTACGTGTTATTTGCACATTCAATACAATATTTTTATACACACGCCGGTTTTGGTGTCTTCTGGCTTACCAACTAGTATCTGACAATATGGTATTTAATATTATTTGTACTCGGTGTCCAGTGTATGGCAATAGGCTCACCCCGTATTCCATAGTGAAATGTAATTTTAATTTCTGAAACGTGGGAGTGTGGTATACCCCACTACCTACCTTTTACGAGGTTGCAGGCGTAAGGGTACGTAAATAATATTTGTGTATTAAAGTACATGTTTCTGGAAATTTACCATATTGCCCTTATAAAATTAAAGAGAACGTATAACGAACTTTGAATTTGGGAAACAATCCGAAAGTTACAGGCTGTCGCCAAAATGACTTAATAATACAAGCTTTCAAATATTTCCTTGGGGTTTTGCAAGAACTGTAATTATTCGTTACGCTTTTGATCTCCTTTTGCAGACTTCATTTCGGTATCTGAAAGAGTTTAATTATAAAATTCTTTGAAGATTTCCTAACAAAAATCAGAGCCTTTTACCAACGGCGAATAATGTTAACTGTATTCTACCTCAATTCCAGATAGAAATGATAGATTGTTAGAAGCTGGTAAGAAATGTTACGCTTCTTATATTTGCATATAACGAAAACAAATTAAGGCTGAAGTACATTAACCTCAACTCAGGAGATTTTCACATTTCATAATTAGCCACTACTCCGCTGATTAAGAGATATACACAGTCTGCAGACTTCCACACTTAGAAATGCATTCCTTAATGAGATTTCGCTAATTTGTTTTGCAGACGTTAACTCGGATTTTATGAGGTACAGGTATGAGGTTTACGTGGGAATGTTCTGCATTCCTGTGCCTACCTCTTCGAGGATTACAGGCGTGAAGTTACGTTTACGTTTTACAGGTATGATTACTTAATGTAATTTCTATAAAAGTTCCGTCTTAGGATGCACCAAAAAAATTTTGCTTGTTGTTTACCTATATTTACCTATTACCTAATTACCTATATCATTACATCAGGTACTTTACAGATGGGCAGAGAACTTAAAACGCCAAAGTCTTTATTCTTACAGCCCGTACGTGCTTCTTATACATTCATCGGTCTTTTCGTACTTTCATACAAAGACGATTATTTCAATTAAAATGAAATTATTACGACTTCAACACATGATTAGACAAAATGACATATACGAGTTTTTTTTTTTTATTTCAAAATTAGTTTTATATTTGAGTTTAACCCTTAATCTTTCCTTAATTCATGCCTTAAATATTAGTAGATACGCATTAATTTCATGAAAATTATCAAATGAGGGACTTCTGTAATATTTGCTGTGTTTATTTCTACACAAAGTAAATCTCATAATAATTTTAACAGATCTTCCAATCATTGTTTCACCCATGTGTTGTATACACGAGTAATTTTTTTAGCTACATTAAGGTCAGTAACCGTTGAGTCTATTTAATATAATGTTATTCTAAGTACCCTCCGATACTGGACATACTTTAACGAAGTTTCGTATTCAATAAAACGCAAAAATTAACTCGTTATATCAACAGCAATCAATATTAAATCACTTATGGCCATGAATTGGTCCAATTAAGATGCCTCTACAACCTCTACATAGAGTACGTTTCTGGATTGGGAAATAGAAAATGACTTTATGTAAAATATGATTAAACAATACAAACGTAATAGTAAAAAGATTTTCGAATAAATATTAGATCTATAGCATTTTTCAATCCCAGCCTTAACCTTGTTGTGACATGTTTGACAAAAAATGTTAACAATCGCTTATCTCGTTGATATATAAACAAAAAATCTCTAATAACGAACAAGGGGTGATACGCGTTCACTAAGACTTCAATCCGAAATGTGTTAACACGTCTTACGGCTCGAGCAGACTTCAATTTATAAATTCCAAAGTTCTGAAAGGATCCCGACGATGCATACGAGTTTGACCAATCATAGACGATCACCGCAGGTACGCGTTTCGTGGTCGGAAAAAAATTAGTAGTCCCTAACTCACAGCGGCGTGTAGACGTGTGTGCGGTTGATTCGTATGCGAAACGAATTCGTCGCTAGTTGGCCGAAGCGTGTGTTGTGTGTGAAAATGTGAATAGTGTTCGCGTTGTGCTCACGCTGTTCCCATATAAAATACGTTCTTTTTTTGAAATTTTGTGCCGATAGAAAAAAGGAGGAAACTGTGTAACAACTGTTGAAAACTCTGTCGCAATGTTTTGGAAGTGATGGGTGAGTTAGGAATACTTTTTGGAGGTATTTTTAATAGTTCATTCAATATAATGTATTAATTTTTCGATGTAGGTATAAAATAAACGGAGATTCTTTAAGTGTCTTTACTGGTGTTATTTTATCTACTTAATTGTTAATTAATCTAAATTTATGAGAAAGAAACTAGACAGCTAGTTGGAGTGTATTTAAAGTTTTATTCGCTTAGTACATTTATCGAAACTAGGTTTACTTAGCAAGTGAAGTTCAATGAGTATTAAATTAGGCAATCAATTATCAGTTTTATTAGTGTTGTTAAAATTTGTCACTGGTTCGTACATAATGATAAATTATGTTGATGTGATAATTACCGCGGTGATAAAATGCGAATTCACAAATAGTGTTTCACTATAATTAGCGTTTTAAAAAATCTTATTTTAGCGTTAAAATTTATCTTAGCGTTTTAAAAAATCTCAAATTATACTGAGAATATTATAATTCAGTCTCTGAAAACGACGTGAATGTAAAAAGTCGGTGTACAATGTAGAAAAAGTACGTTACTGAAGATAGATATTTGACGCTATTCACTGGCTATCCCGTATAGTTTCTGACAAAACAGTATCATTATCATTAATAGATGATTATTGTATTTCCTAATTGATTTTGTTGTTATAATATTTATGCACCGAAAATGGATGTTTTTTTTGTGTTAATAGCATTAAATAATATCTGCCACTTTTAGTTTTTGTCTGTTTTTTTTCGAATACATTTATGTATATATATTCGTAATTCGTAACTTCACGCCTGTAATCCCCGAAGAGGTAGGCAGAGGAATGCACAACATTCCCAGGTTTCACCGGTTACGTTT
>DWEJ01001545.1:0-12845 GCA_018245835.1 Mysoria sejanus stolli | reverse complement strand
CTAACTCATACAGAATGTGAAACAAGTATTCCGGTACAACTCTTGGACTCTCACAAGCCTTTCCATCCCCTGTTTGAGTGATTCGCGAATGTGCTCACATTTTCTAAAATACAGAAACGCACTCGAAATGTACCTCTTTGTGTTAGCGACGCGGTTTGGAGACCTATGAGGTTAAGAGCCGAATAGTTAACTAGATTTAATATGCTAACATTGACACTTTTTTAAGTAATCTCTCATGATGTTTTACATGCTGTCGTCGCTTATAATTGTGCTGGTACTCAGCCTTCTAATATAAATTGTGTTTTTTTTATTCTTGTATCAGTGTACAGTATGTTGGCGATCTTAATAAATAAATAAATAAATAAAATAAATCTATGTTTGCCTATGTAACCAAGATGAAAGAACGTAAGAAAGAGAATGGAAAATTATATTAAGGAGTTTTGCATTTGAATAAAGACGATAATATTATTAGCAACTCGTTCGGTGTTGTATATGTCTGTGTGCGATGGTAGCCAACTAACATTTGGTGGTCAGTCTACCAGCTTAAATTTATAAAACATAGAACGGAAACTCTATGTAGAGAACGTGGTTCACTCTAACTGGAAGCAGTATTTCCTACGGTATGTATAAATCAAATATTAACTGCTCTACATCCATTCATATCTCGGATTCGCTCGCATTGTGCATTTAATCCCCTCCCAGGAGCTAAGACCTCTCACGGTGTATCGAGGTGTCTCAAAGAGTGGAGGCAGGATTATCGAAAGCGCTTTCAGTAGTGTTTGATTGGACTTCGCAATAATTCTTAGCGTAATTAAAAAAATGTCTATACGAGGGTACCTATATATAAAACATATATGTATGTGTGTGTGTGTATAAATTTTTTGGTATACATTTTGAATTTTGATTTAGAATTTATGCAACGGAATCGCTTGATTTTTTTATAAATAAGGTATTGTTAATTGACACAGCTCACAAGTTTTTAATATATGAAATTCAGGGACTGAAATTACACTTAATTTACATTCTCCAGTTCATAATAGACTCCACGGACATATGGAGAATTCCAATTCCAATCGTATTTTGGTTTTAACCGTATGCGCTTTTATCCGTCGCCTTCTGATTTTTCATCAGCACGATATCCGCGCATGCATAACACATCCGCGCCGCATCACAGGTGTTCGGATGCACAAGTCAATATGCAGTCGCATTTACATTGTATGAGTTGTCCGAGGGAAACGCTTATTGGGAATTTCTTATGATGTCTTTCTTGGTTACTTACCGAAGGTAGAATTATCTATAGATATGTACTCGTATGTATCTCTTTCTGTGCACATATATATGTACATACGTTAATAGGAATATTTTAATATTAATGATCATTTGCATTCCGTTCTCTCTGCCTACCCACTAAGGGACCTGGCCTGATCATATAATAATAATTATTATATTTGCAAGCTATCGATAGCATTGTAAACAATATAATACGTGCCAAGAGCATTCCGTTCCGAGGTATTATTCTATTCCAACACAAGGTATCGAACTGTTTTCATCAACCAGTTTCCATACAAAAGGGCCGAGGTTTTAAAAGACTATCCCGTGTCTATTGAAAGCTCAGTGAAAGCACTCCTCGTCCATACAAAGCTCCTTGTATCCGAGACACCTCCATTAGTGCTCGGATCGTGTTACCGGCTTTTATTATGAACTTATTTTGCTTTTCAAACTGCATTTTTGACCAACTGCATTTTGGTTTTTATTTAATATAATTATATAATTGACAGTTCTTCCAGATCAAAGTAGTCTAGCATGTTCTACGTATATCCTGGATTTTCTCATAAGATAAACCCAAGAGGATGGGCGGCAAAAGGTGTCCAATTTGTGACATAGGATTTTCTAATACCACGTCACTGAGCTCGACCTTCCTCTCTGTATGTTTCCAACACTGCCCGCCCCTTTGCATCTAGCGTCACTTCGACTAACTCTCAGGCCTCCTTCGCTACATTTGTCAAGTCGTAGTCTCCACTCCAGGTCGCGTTTACTTCAATGATTATCGGTTCTGCAATGTATATGACAACTCCACAGCTTCTACCTTGCTTATTCGGCTTGCTTATCCTTTATACCTGATTTCAGATCCTCAAAATCACCCTCATCTTTCAGTATGCATTTTATTCAAATCACCCCTCAAACTAAGTAAATACGTACGTACGCCTCCTGTTTTAGTGTGATACGGTGTCAAGTCCTAAGTTATATTCTTGCTCTTATTTTAATTCGTATTCTAGTTCTTACATGCGCTAACATTTTAACTTTCTACTGCATTCAAGGTTAAATGTATCATTAGTATAGATAAGTTCGTAATTTGAATTCTACTTAAAAACAGAAAAAAGAACGCAGCGAACCTCACGATTATTTCGAAACAATTATATACATCGATATCCGAGTTAACAAATCGATATTGATTGTAATCGCTCGTGTATCGGTGTAATTGCCCAACGGACGGACAAAGGAGTATTCGATGGACGCTTTTAACCCGCTGAGCTCGCACGATCTAATCGCAGCCTTAAAGGTCAGACTTGTCATTAGAACATGTTAATAGAGCTGGGATTGAATAAAAATTAAATGAGAATAAAACGTTTCAAAGTACGGTCACTTCAGTGATAACAATTTTTTGTTCGCGAATGAAGTTGTTCCAAGGTATTATAATTAAGAGTCATACGATACAATATTAACGTTTCTTCTTTTGGAGTTTGAAATTTACAATTTAAAGTCTCCCAAACCAGCGTGCGTGTGTGACGCGATATTGATATACGTAGAAGGAGCAGGTCAGGTCTGTAAGGTTAGAGACATTTGACTCTAAGTGCTTTCTGTCCAACCCATTTAAGATCGGTCCTGATAATATACAATAATTATATAAAAATAATTTCCAGTTTTGACCTCCTAAAGCACAAAGAACCCATTGCGAAACGAAATCAGCCATTTCCCACTTTAATTTTCAGATAACCACGTTTGTTTTAATGACGGAATAAATATGAACATTCAAAAGACACGGAGCGCAATCGTTCCCGAAACGTCTGCTATAACGTTAAAACCAACAGTTTTATTAAGATAAAGCCGGCTTGTTTGCTGACTGCGCTGCAGATGAAGGTACTATTATGTTTCACGTGTACAGGTTGAGTGGGACGGGGTATTAAGCCGCTTATACAGGTAGCGCGTTACAAGCCCAGGGAATGCGATCTGTGAGTAAACGTCTTTATGGCACCCTCATATATCAAGCGGTCACCAAACTGCTGTAAAACTATAAACATAATATTATACAGAATGAATACGTGTTCACATATATTTTTGTACCAGGTGGGGAATCAAACCCAGAACTAACTGATATACTAACCACTGGACGGAGAAATGAAAACTTATGGAACATCAATTTCGTCGACGATTCTTTAAATTATAACTACTATTATCAACCGCTTCGTGCTAAAGATGCCTAAGCGAGCAATACAGTGAGGAAGAAAATCACGAACTGCGCTTTGTATACGGGATCCACAATCGGACTCGTATGAGACTTTAGTAATAGGCAGAGAGCTTGGTGAGACTGGGCAAACGTATTGAAAAGTATATTTTGAAATTGTACCAAGTATGTTATTTATTTTTTACCGCCACATTACCAAAGCCACTAAAACCCGGCTTGTACGAATATTAATATTCCCGATTATCCTGTATGCCACGGAGACTTGGACCCTACTAGACCCCGAGAAGAAGATAGATGCCCTGGAGATTCTTGGAGTATCGTGGACGGAGTTCAGTACCAACAGATCCGTACTAGAAGAACTCGGCATCAATCGGCGTCTATCTTCTATTGTGCAATCTCGCATTCTCACCTTTGGGCACGTATCGCGACGAAACGATTTGTCAATGGAACGCCTGGCGGTGCGGGGCCGTGTTGAGGGTATGCGTACTAGAGGCAGGGCGCCCATGAGGATCAAATAAAATCGGCCCTGGGTGGAACTCTCAACGATTGCGCACGAAAAGCAATAACCCGCGACGAATGGCGGAGAACCGTAAGGCAAGCCACTGACCCTGAAAATACGACCACGACCACTCTGTCAAGAGTGTAACGCCATAGATTATGATGATGATGTTATTTTGCATTAAATAATTCTGTGTGAACATTAAAATGTTCGTTTTTGTTTTGCGCTATTGTAACTAACGTGTACGGGGAGTTACACGTAGGTGTTATGCTTTCATTTTAGATGTGCTATGTTTTGTGAACCTAGGCCGAAAAGATTGTAGTTCCATTTTTAAAATGTATCATAGCCCAAAGTTCAATAAGGATGTCGAAGCTTCAAGGTTGTTCACTTATTACACTTGCAAATATTAAAGTTTTAGCAGAGATTCTATAAAATCTGCTTTGAACTGCACTCTCTCACGTGCACTGTAGCCACGCCCTAACACGAAGACAAGATGCGTCTAAGCCCAACTTCCCCACCGTTTACCGCTGCGTTATATCCGAGCTTAACTGTTTTTATTTCGCGGCATATTTACCGGAAAGTTTTTATGGCGTATTTATAAGAAAGTTCTGTTACGATATATTTATAAGCGAGTTATTTTGTATGATGGCAGCTTTCACTATTATGTATGTACGAGTAGATCTTTGTTACTGATTTTTTTTCAGCAACATGATTATATATTTGTTTAATTATTTATGCTTTGTTATTAATCTTACCACTGGGTTATGAAATGCTTACTGCCTTGTAGGTCGATTGATTGCAAAGCGCGACTGCTGATTGAGAGGTCGATTTCCATATCGGGTACTTTTGGATATTTGTAACTTGAAATTCCTAATAGTCTCTTGAATTCTGGACTTGTGCAAGGTCAATAGGCCCACCCCCTATTCAATAGGACGTATAATATAACAGGTGGAACGGGAGAGTATTACACTCCTCTCTGTCAATCCCTTCGGGTAAATACACACGTGATATTATGTTGGTATCCTATTGCTTGTACCACCCCAACGGTTCGCGCCAGGCCGCCGACGGCGCCCAGGACGCGGCCGCGAACCGGCGTCGCCGGAGATTGACTCGGTAACGCGACGTATAGAGTCTGTTTTGTTCCTGTTTCATTTGTAAATGAACCTCATATTGAAAATGTGTCCGCTGCAGTATTCTATTTTCAAGAAAATGTCTACGTTCAAACTTTGTTTGGTTACATATTTTACATATGTATAAGATTTCTTTACAAATGCGAGTTTAATTCGATGCGAGTTTTTTTTACATATATGTTTTCCTTTCTTATGATTGAAAAATATTAAAGCAACTTTCAATGAAATTTTGTATAGATTAGAAACGAAGACATCATTTATGTGCTTTGAAAACTTTTCCTAGTCAGCTCGTAATATAGCGCAACAAATATTTAATGATTGCATCGAAATTAGTAAGTTGTAGTGCGAACTGAATCCTTAAATATTTTTATATAGTTATTAGATTATATTCATAAAATTTTTGGATACTCCATCCAAGTCAGACCCCATGCAAGACAGATCGTGTGCTTTGGTAATCAGATAACTCACAAACTATGTGTACCTATGTGGCTATACGCATATACTACATAGGTAGGGGTAGGTAACCTCTAGATTCGTACCCGTGGGAATGGAACCCACAATCCTTGGCCTAACAGTTGGAGACCTTATAATCACCGGGCCATAGGGACTCATCAATATAATATTAGTTTACCGAAATCCCAATTTAAAGGACTTTAGCTATGCGTGTATGCATGCGTCTTAGTATGAATAATAATAACGTATAAACGCCTAAATATGCCCGAAGTAGGTAGGTATGAGTTAAATTTTTACTAGTGCTGAATACACATGTGGTTACGTGAAATGTGGTATACACGGCCATGTGGTGGTAAACTTTTAGTTATTCGTATATTATAAGAACTTGGTGCCACCTTTGTTGCATGCGTGGCTACAGAATAAGTTTAGAAGTTTCATGTATAATGTGTTTATTTTATGTACTAAATTGTAGTCTTTTTAGCTATATGCGTGTGATTGGTTGTTCACGATAACAATGAAGGCAATCCTAAACAGAGTTTAAAGACCATTGCCACAAAATGAGTCCAATATACATTTACTTTGTCTGCCAGAAGAAAATAATGTTAGCAAATTACACTCCTTATGCTTGACAAGGGAATCGTTATGATACTCCTACTGCCAAATTTACAAAATTTTCTGTTTATCTTAACAATTCTAAACAAGATAATATCAATAGGAGATTATTACAGCACTAAGCCATTTCCCTTTGCACCTCGTTGTATCTAATGAGTTCCGTATTTACAAAACAGAATGGGTTGACATTGAAATATCGCAAACACGGCAAATATTATGATAAAAAATTATTTATAATGAATGTCGATTAAGAAATACTTTAAGTTTTGTATGCGGCCTTATAGCGGGTATAGCATTTACATTCTCACACTAATAGATTTATTATACGCCTTACGTCCGAGATTACTAACGTCGTAGTCACTCCTTGCATCATTCCGAGAACACCTGATGTCAATTCGCAATGCAATTAATGCAAGCTGAGATAACACGTTTAGCAATTTAAATCTTATTATGCAACGAGTCAGAGGTCTCGAGCTTGTCTTAGCTTTGCATTCGAACGTATGCCATCAGCTATGTACGTCAATGCTGTTTGGATTTCAACTTTATTTCGCTATAAATAAAATACAAATTCTATTGAAGCATACTTTCGGACTTTGCAATTATACGCACTGGAAAATAAGCTTTGAGTATTCCGCGTTAAGGTGGATAGTTTTTTGTGGAGTCCTTTACGTGACCTTTACGGCATCAATAGACATTTTGCGCGCGAGATAAAGACTTAAGTAATGGTCTTAGTAGTAACGTAATTATGTGTTTAGACGATGATAATAATAATATATTTAAAGGGTATAAAATTATCCCATGGGTGTATTGGGTAAAGAACGTGTAAATAAAATGAACCTTACAACGCTTCTGAAATTTGGTTTTAATGAAGTTTTGTTTTTTGTTTTGTCGTACTTACTAGAAAATGGCGGATTGTTTCTTATCGTTTGATACAAAAAAAGCATCTTATTTAGATAATAAGACTACTTAAGTATCCAAGTAACTTATGTCATAACCGGAAATTTGACACAACATCGAAGAACGGATCGTTAAGGATTCAACCCGAAGTCCTTGATTCTTGCTCTCCATCTGAATCACATAACTTTTGGTATGATAACAACAGAGTTTGGCGGCAGACGTCAAAATTGGAACAAGCACGGCCATATCGAGACTTATGAATGTGATGTCGGCAATATTCATCGGTGCTCGTATTTCCCACCGGATCTGCGGGTACTCTCGGATGGAGTGCTGAAAAACTGGAGCGTTTAAAGTGAGCCATAATTCGAAACGATCCATAACTTTTTATTTTGTTGTGTTTAACGTGGAGCGTACCCACGTTAATGCAAGAAATTACGCAAACGAAATTAGTTAGTTTTTTTTAAAACGAAACTTGCATTGCATCCCGTAGACGATTGCCATTCGAATTTCGAATTCGAATTCGAACAAGCCATGTTAATTTCTATGTTGTGTTATACTTCAAATGTAGGATAAGAAACGATGTTTCCACTTGAGGACTTAAATAATAGATCAAGAACCCTTTATACCCCTTTACTCGTGCTATAAATAAAAACCGGGCACAACGTAATCAATCGACCTCAAAACGTATCTATACTGTTATGTGGGGGCGATAATGTGATCAGTTTGCCAAAACGTTAATACTTCCGTATAATCATCGAGGTAGAATCTTCCAAGGAAAGTGGCCAAAAGTTTGTTACGAGGCCAGTTGGGCAAACTTCGTTTGGGTATTACAACATACTTACACGTCAACTTTCATTAGGCGCCTGCTTCTAGTCAAACTATGAACGAGAAGCGATTATAACAGACGTGGCGATGACGGCAATGACGACAATCAAAATTTATGTTGTAATCCCATCATAACTTTCTGGCCCATAAAGGATCTCGTCGAAAGGTACATACATTCATACACTAGTTCACGCCAGCTATCACGCCCTAATGGGGTAGGCAGAGAGCGCCGAGTGCCAAATATCTCTCTCCTTCCAAAAAAAGGCTTAAAGGTGATATTAGTAATAATAATCAACGCTTGTTCCCTTACACTTGTCGGACACAAACTCACCGTTAAGGAATCTATTAAGAAAATTTGAGACAGCAGCACATTAGCAGGTTATTGAAAATATATCTTATTCAGTCACTCAGATATTGTCATGTCAGTCATGTACAAAAGAGTTATGAATGTGAAGGAGGCGCGGCAGGTCTGTAAGGGTAGATATATTTAGCACTCGGTGCTCTCTGCCTACCCTGTAAGGGACCTGGCGTAAAGTTATGTATATATGTAAATATTGAAATGTTAGCATGTAATTTACAATCTGTGAATAGTACAGTTACTTTTTTGAAGTCACGTCGTGATCAATAAGCAACGCCCCGTCAGTTCATCAGTCATTTCGCAAATGTAGCCAGCCACCACAAAGGTTGGAATTAGTCAACGCGTTAGTCAATTGAATGGACAAGTGTCAGCGTCAGAACCATAATGGATATGCTGTTGCTTTCGATGTTATGTAAGATTTAAATAGACTCAAGCCGAGGTCAATTAGTCGCTGCGACTCCAAGTACAGTTCGAAGTTGAATTTTATGTAGCCTGAATCCTGTTACATACCACTAGTGACAAGGATATCTGTGCGCGATTATGGATTTTCTGAATATGTGAGGTATTTGTCCAGCTCCTTGGTAGTCAATTGCTACCACGATGAGGGCGTAAAGGAAATGTTGATTAGCTTTTACATCGATACAAATACAACAACAGTCGTTAAGAGGCCTAGTCTTGCCACGTAACATTCAGTAATTTTAACGTTTGTCGTATTTTATAGACTTGTGTTTCCATTCGCATATTCTTCGACATATCGGTTACAGAAGTGTCTCTATCCAAAAATGAAAAACTCATTTAAAATGCCCTACACTTCAAAGAAAGAAAATAAAACAAATCCTACAATATTATTTTTTCTAATACACAGAAAAATGTTAGAAGACGGAGCGGCGAATTTTTCTCGAGCTTTCCTAAACTTCAAAGGTAACATTAATTAAGAAAATAGATTCAATTAAGATGTACTTTCGAGAAGGAAAAAGGCGCCTTCGTTGAGTTACTATCAAAGAGATATTTAAAGCGGTCAAATACAACATGGAGGAACTACGGACAGGACAAGGTCGTTTTTAATTATAATAATTATTCTCAACCAAAAACCACTTGGGTTTACTGGAATTACAAAGAACATTTTTGTCGGAAAAATAACGAGTATTTCCGAGGCACTTCCGACTCATCAACAGAGCACTGTCTAAAATCTAAATGTAGTTAAGGACTCGAGAACTTGTTCGCGATAGATAACAAACAGTATTTGATTATTGTTTGACAGTTACAACTACGGTCAGGAAACACACGCCCGTAACAGTTGTCCGAAGTTTGTTTTAAGTTAACCATGTTTTTTGACGAGAATAACATTTTCGAGCGTTTTAAAAATTTCAATACCTAGTTGTTTTCTGACAATTATTTACATTACCTCTATTTGAACATGTATCTATCCATCATCACATCAGTATCTACCCATCACATCAGTATCTACCCATCACATCAGTATCTACCCATCATATCAGTATCTACCCATCACATCAGTATCTACCCATCACATCAGTATCTACCCATCATTTCGGCCTTTATTACCCCTGCTGCTCTCCTATCAGGTAGTTCGACAACTTCAAGAGACTTCTTTAAAATATTGCATCAGAAAGTAAAATGTTTCATACGTCTTTAAACGAGAATATTTATAGGATCGTATAGAACTTGATTCTTTTACAGTTTTCTTAAATCGTTAACTCTAAGGTTTTTTTAATGTGTGAAGAAGGCAAATTAGATTCGTTTAAAATCCCGTATCTTAATGGTAATTGTAGAAAATCCCTGTTTATCTTCTCTGCCTTAAAGTACCAAAAAATCTCAGGCAAATTTCGGTTTCGGTTTCGGTTCTCATTTCGACTCGATAAGTAAAATAAAGTGCGCTCAGTTATTTCGTGAAGGCTTGCAGTGTGGAGCTGCAAGATTGTGGAGACGTCAGCTGTGTGTACCCGTATGAGAAATAGTCATTTTTCAGAATTTTCCCTGAAAGCTGCCAATTTGCGAAATTTTGTTGCTCTTATTTTTGTCCGAGAGAATTTTTCATTCACTGCTAGTTTTAATTCGGTCCATGTTTCTTGTAACATTTTTGTTCTACTGAAATATTGAAAAACTTGTTCCATAAATAATAATAATAATAATAATAATAATTCATTGTTACCCTTTTATGTTGCTTCTATCTTAATAATCGTTGCTGTGGTGTATAATCTCTTAAAGATAATAAATGTATTAATCATTAATAAATGTCGAAGATTTACACATCTCCGTCTATTACGTTTTAACTTTCCGCCTATATATGTGTATATTATGTGACTGTCTTGTTGGTCTAGTGGGGAACAGCGAGACTGCTGATCGAAAGGATTACTATTGGAATTTTCTTACTAAGATATTCTAGTAATGGCTCAGAGTTTAGATTTGTACCACTATTTCTTCCATAGTGGAACGTAAACGTAACTGGTGAAACGTGTTAGTGTACTTCACTGCCTAACTTTCTGGGAATCAAAGGCGTGATATTACGTTTTATATTATAGTAAGTATGTAATACATAAAACTCGAGTCGTGGGACATCAGCTACTCGGATAATACGATAAAGAAAAGTATTTCGTTAGAGATAAAAGGGAACTAAAATTTTTTCATGTAATGTGAACAATTCATAAAGGCGATCCGGCTGTGATGGACTAAAAAATGGCTCCATATAATATTAACGGTACAAAATCCGTTACCTCGCAGTCATCCTTCATACGTTAGTATTGAACAATATTTCTCGAACACATGTTCTGGGCGGAGATCTGGCGGAGATAACTTATTGTCTCCGCCCCCCTGTCAAGTATGGCTGTATCGATGGTCCTTCGAGCCGGATCATGTTTATGTCTCCTTTTTTCAATGTTAAATTAATTGCCTGGAAATCGATTAGAAGGTTCTGAATGAATGTTTCTCTCGAGAAAAGGTGTGTAATAGAATATTAGAAATTAATATATTAATTTGATGTTTCATGGTGATTTGGACATGGTGAATTTTGTATAGATGAAAATTTAAAAGGATGCCAAAGGTAAAAAAATAAAAAGCTTGGTAAGTTTTTCCTATGTAAGGTAAGTAAGTAAGTTTCTAAATAAGTAAGTAAGTAAGTAACTAGGTAAGTAAGGTAAAATCCTTTATTGAATTATAAAAGATTGTTAGAAAACTTGATCCGACTTATATAATCGCCATGCGAATATACGGACAATGACAAATAATCATTCAATAGGTATCATTAACCAACTGACAAGTCAAGTCTATGTTATGATTCTTCAAAATACTAAACAAAATCTAAAAAAAACCATTCTTCTAAAAAAGCATCTAACAAGATATATTCAGAAAATTTCAATTCAGAGCTAGTTGGTTCCAAAAATCAATGAAGTTATTCTAGAAAATTCTATACCTATATTGTCGAAGTAAAATTCTTATATCACACGAGTTTTAAACATCAATAGATGACGGAGGAACCAAACCGAGAAAAATAAAGCCCCCACCGGACCCTCATTCGCGATAGTTATCACGTAATATGTTCCAACACTTTAGCAATAACGGACGATGGGAGTTCGGTAATGAAAACCGCTTCGTTCACTTTCTTGACAAATGTCGTCAAGTTTGCAAGTAGATATTGCAGTTTGGTTATTGCAGCTGTGTAACAAAAGAACACTGTGCATTTGGCCAATTTGTCCTGAACTTATTTTATCTGCGCTCAACTTGTGAAGTGCTCAGCGGGGATATTAATCAATGGAATGGAAGCCGAATTTTCTTCTGTTTTAGAAACATTGGATTCTTACTTAGATCAGTATGGAGACGAGTAAGATGGGTATAACTTTTGGTCTAATCGGATTTTTGGTTTGAAATCTAGGAGAGGAAAATGATTCTAGAAACAGAGAGCACGACCGGTTGAAACGCAACCCAACAATTGATCACAATTTTTCGACATTCTTTAGTCATACCTCTTGCAAATAATTTAAAATACTAACAACATCATTATTCAATTAAGTCCACCATTAATTAAATGTTCAAATCTTAACCTCTATAAGACTTAAATAATATTTATGTACGTTTCGTATGAATTGATAATGAGATGTACTTCAAATTATTAGATAAGTTGGTATATAATATTCGAAATAGGGTAAGTTGCTCTCAGAGCACTTAGTATTATTATAGATACAATTAAAAGCCGGCCCCAATCGCGATGCTACGACTACGAATTGAGATGAATTCCTCCGCACATACGACAGACAACTAAACGTTTCAGACCAAAACACAACTTATACCAATAACGATTGCTCAGCGGGCAGATAAGCTTGCGTCTAAAACAGATACATATAGAAGAAGCACGTTAGCAATTTAAGGATACCCCCTAACTGACCTGGCGTGATAATAACTATTGCTGTTCTAGTGTTAAATGCTTTGTGAGTGTTTATATCCATTTTTACATAAGTACGGTTTAAATAAGTTTTTTTTGGGATGACCCGAGTAGTTTCTCGAAGAGGGACATATGTTATTTAAGCATATATAATCATATCGCCAAATGCAAATATATAGCAGCTACGATCAGTAGGCTCGCGGAGCGTTCCA
>DWEJ01001544.1:0-12846 GCA_018245835.1 Mysoria sejanus stolli | reverse complement strand
AATTAGAAAAACTCTTTTATAGTGTTCGACCCGGGAATCGAACCCGGGACCTCCCGATCGGCAGTCGCATTGGCAACCAACATAACCAACGAGACGAATAGTAATAAAATAGTAATGTTCTTCTTCTCTATATCTGAACGTAAAATATTTACCAGTAAATAGTGTAAAAAACTTGCATAGCATAATATACATTAAAGCAAGGCATATTATTCGCTAGTTAAGCTTTAGAGACCATACACTTAACTATTATAAAATAAATTTTTCTTACGTTGTCAAAATTTGTGAACAGATATAGCAAGTCATATCACGATATAGCAAGTCATATCACGATATAGCAAGTCATATTATTGTGCAGATAATAGCCGAGACATATTATGTATAGCATAGCTACCGTCTGCAGTAGTATGCAATAATAAAATATTTTATACCTCTAACTATGATGACCTTGAACGAATTTATTCTAGCGAATCACATTTTAATGTGAGTTAATGTTTATAACAAATGTATGTAATTGTGTGATAAATCGTATTAGAGTCAAGGATCTGGCAAACCGCGACACCCGCGCCACGACGCGACGTCTTCATTGTCCGTAAACTAATTTACATTGTAATTGTGGTGTCAGATAACGGTAATTATCAATTTGTTCGCTCAACTGTTCACGAGGGTTTGATATGGAGCGCTAGGTTATTATTGAGTTTACATTTAAGTATCCAATAATATGGTCATAAGTAATTTTATTTATATAATTTTTTTGAAGTTGAAAACAAATCTGAATACATTTTTTATTTATAAAAGAAGCAAAGCTCTTTAAAATATGTACATTTAAGTAAGTTTGTCGTAAAACGTTTACAATTCGTTCACGTTTACGGCATACATGTACCTACCTACTTAATTAAGAAAAGTTTAAAATTTGCAGTTTCCTGACCAATCTCTCCCTATGACCAACTTAATTAACGATTGTGATCCAAAGAAGGATCATAGAGAGGCATATTAAAACTAAAAAGAAACTAAAAGACTCCGGATGAACACCGTTGCTTATCTCTAGAGATCGTTTCCTATCACCAACCGCGTCAAGGCAACGAGCGCTTCATAGAGAATTAAATATAGAATTACAAAACAACGAAGAATCTAAAGGTCTATCTAATTGCTAGACTCAGTCACGTTCATACAAAGTTTACAAACTAATGCGTCACGTCCAATCGTGACATAAGCTCCACTAATTACGCGTTGCATTGCGTTCGTACGTAGCAATAACAATGATTTCATCCAATCTTCTACCAACTTAATGATTCTGTATTGTTCTGTACACGTCAAGGGTAATATGACTAATTTCACCGTGAGATATAAAATAATCATTGTTTTATTATAATCTGTCGTTTCGACTCATGGCAAGTGGATCCTAGATAACCCATGTTTGTCCAGTTGCCTAGTTGTTTGGGTATCATTGATGAGTTTGGAGCTCTGTGTTGTGTTTGGGGTTTTGTGCAACAGCTGAATAGTTGTTATTCAGAGTGTGCTACCAAATGACTATAAGTATAGATACAACATGGTCATTGTAAGTATAATTTATTGTTTGTTTTAGGCAAAGCTAAATATTCTGGTCGCCTGCCTGACCTGGCCTGGTTCTTCTGCTGGGCTTTGCTTTACATTCCGAATAAGTTGAGTAAGACCGAAATCTCCTACGCGGGCCACCTCAGAAGACATGAAGAATTGAAAGATGTGAAAATTGTGATTGTTTAGATGTGTGTGTACGTTTAGATGTGTGTGTGTGTGTGTGTGTGAGTAGTTGTAGTTTCGTTCGACTATAAAACGAGTGATGTTTATTTTTAAATTACATAATTTTTTAAACTCAAATATGCTTGCCAGTAATTATACCCGAAATCCCCACAGAGGAAAGCTTCGATCAAACCACTAATGTAAATAAATTGAAATTCAATATCAACAGCCGTTTAATGACTGTATTGCTGTTTTTCAGGAGTTTTATAATAACGTAACTTCACGCCTGTAATCCCCGAAGAGGCGGGCAGAGGAATGCAGAACACTGGGAGTGTTCTGCATTCCAGATTCGTTTCGGCATTTGTTTCGCCAGTTACGTTTATGTCCAACTATGGGCTAGGTGGTGAGCCTATTGATAATGATATCCTTAATGGGCATATGGCATTATTTTTAACGTATATGGCTAAACAAACACATGTTTATTACTTTATAACCATGTTTATTACCTTATAAACATGTTTATTACTTTATAATTTGTGCAATAAATATTGTATATAAATGTTATTAATATTAACAAGGTCATTTTTATTCAACACGCCGGTAAAACTCTCACGCTCTCTCTGTTGTCATTGCAAAATTGGTTGTGACCTCTCTTAGATATACGGCATTCTCGTTACCTTAAATGATTGGTGTGAGCAATAAAAAAAACAACTTAATTCGGCTTCTCATTGATGATATCGGCTGTAGTAAATAATTGTGTGGAGGTCGCCTGAGAAAGGACCAGTCCTGCACATTCGCCGGTAAAAAATTCACAGAACTATATACATACATATGTATAAAGTATAAACCTAACATCAATCTGTGATCTCCAAAGAGGTAGGCAGGGATGTGATGCACTCCCACTTCTAACCAGATACGGTTACGTCCTACTTTGAATGAGATGGTGACTGTGTTGCCATACAACGGACACATATCCAACATCCGAACCACTAATCTAAGTCAGTAAAATACAATACTGGCCTCATCGTCCATAAAAGTTGTAAAAAGAGCTTAATAAATAAACACTTCCGCTCCCCCTAAATCATCTCCGTGTCAGTAAAAACCACATCAAAACAATAATAAAACACTTGAAATAAAAACAGTCTGACAGTGTTTGCTTATTCTGCCATTGAGACGCGAGTCAATGAAAACAATGCCGTAAATCAAATCGCTTGGCTATTGTTTTGTTGTTTGTAAATCGTCAGCTTTGTTGTTACTTACTGTTCTGTTGTCAATGTTGATACAGATTAGAGATTTGTTAGAGAAAACAAATAAATTAATTCCAAGGTATTAAGGGTTTAATATGTAGTTTATATAATTCTTGCGCCAGTGCTGTTATTGTACCAAGACCTATGTAAGTGAATTGATAAAAATGACTAGTAACGTTATATAATGGTATTAAATAAGTTTGCAGCGGTGTTAACATTACTACATCAAGGAGTGTTCAATATTATTAGGCGTTTACTCTAAGTTATGGAGTTAATTATTGTATTCAACAATGATCTTCAAAACTGGACGCATCAGAAAGACTTTACACTGTAACATCTATCCCTCATTTCGACAACAAATGTAACCTTCAAATAGGTCCATTAGTTATTTTCCATTCATAATCACAAATATTTAAGGTTTAGTCAGTATTGGCAACGAAAGTTAAAATGTAGGTTTCACGAAATGTAAATACCAATATGTTTTTGTTAAAAAAAAAACGTTAATTTCATTCACCGCGTTCATTTAAATGTCAATTTAATGGACAGTAAATTAATTTTTTTTGTAGATCAAAGTATATTTTATGTACACTACTCTGTGGCGAGATGCGTCACGACTCATGTCAATGGGACCGGCGGTGGGCGGATCGCAGGTTCTGCCGCGGCGCGCCGGGACCTTCGCGATTGATGGCCAGTGTTTTTATTCCCTAATTATATTTACCATTGTCAACGACTCACACCCACTTAAATATTAGCTTGTGTAAAAAACTAATGTGTAAAAAACTAAGATCTTACAGTGTGTTTGTAATTTTAGAGTGCCAGGTTGTAATTTTAGAATAACGCTGAGTTTGGTCAGTTGTAATTATAAAATGAGACCTATGGGTTTGACATGTTGTAATGTTACATTGTCACAATGAGTTCGACATGATGTAATTTTAGAATGAAACGAAGTTTGACAAGTAGGCTTCCCCATTTGCATCATTGGTAAAATATTAAACACTATTTGTATTTAAATGAGGCGTGCAACTTGTCTGTTGTATTGTTTCATGGGTTTTTATTACAGGGTTTAGTTGAATCCTTTGAAAGAATATAGATTGTCTATTTATAATAATAATCGGATTTTACTCAGATACTAATAATAATTAATCGCGAACTATAATTAACATCAAAAATTTGTGCGCTGTAAATCGTAAAATATTAATCTATTGAACATGATTGTACAACCTTCGTATATAATATATACACATATATATTTACAAATATTATACATTGTTCATCGAGTCCTATGTAGATAGCAGTTTAACGAAATGAAACTTTAGTGCCGTGGTACGTAAACATATAGAAACGTAATAAAGATTTAAACAAGTAAATATGCTATTATTAATTTACAGCTCGCTGTGAACAACCGACCATGTATAACGTGGTCATGACAGAGCTTTTAGACCGAGTGGGCGGGCAGTGTTCGACCGTTAATGATGGTCGGACAGTTTCAAGCATTGCACAGTACTGGATGGTTATATCGTTCGTGATCAGCCTCTCAGCCTTGATCTCGCCGAACAAGTGGGTGTCTTGGCTCAAGCTCTACCTCATAAACCGCATTTTAATTATTATTATCTCGTTGTTTGTTTTGTTGCAAGCGCGACTGCCGATCGGGGGTCCTGGGCTCAAATCCTGGATTGGGCATTACTGGATTTTTGAAATTTATAATTTCTAGTTATGACTTGGAGCTTGGAAATGTGCTGGGTATATGGCAATAGGCTCGTCATCTATATCATAGTGGAACGTAAGCGTGACTGGTAAAACGTAGGAGTGTGCTACATTCCTTCGCCTACCTCTTCGGGGATTACAGGCGTGATATTACGTCTTATTATTATAGGAGATTTTATACCGCTTTCATGAAACATTGACTGAAGGGTACAATTTTTAATGCCCATTTATACCACTTTGTTACTGGCATTGTAACGTTCATTTAAATGAATTTCATACTTAAAAATAATTGCATTTTTTATTATAGAATAGCTATAAACTGTATCTTAGTGACGCGAGTGCTTAATACAGTCATGAATATAAATAATCGTGAAACGTTTAATTACAAAGTAGTACATATTGTTAAAGCTTCGTTATCAGGGTTTATAAAACGTAATTACGCCAGTCCTACCCGAAGAAGTAGACAGACAGACCCGAAGAAGTAGTACGCTCCCACGTTTCACCGGCTACGTTTTAGTCCTGCTCCGTAATAGATAGTGCGGCTTTAACTTATACACGGTTTCGGATCTTTCGACCTTTAATTAAAGGTGTTAGTTAATGTGCCGTCTATGCCAGTGTAACAAACCGATCTTCCTCTTTATAAATCAATGACGGCGTATGCCTTAGTGAATTCACTGTCAAGTTTACAGTGTCAGTGTCGAGTTACAGTGTTACGATTAAGCTTATTACGCACTACCCGTGTTTGCTTTCCCTTTGAGGTATAAACAATTACATATTAATCCCAGCATTTGTATATTCCATACCGGAACGGAAACATAACTGGTAACACGTGGGCGTGTACTGCATTCGTCTGTCTTACTCTTCAAGGATTATAGATGAGATGCTACGTTCATTTATTTAGACTTACTTAACTATATATATTGAATTTTTATTCATACAAATATGTTTGACCAGAACTGCAAAAACAATCCGAATACTCATTCAATCTCATATTATTAAACAATTCCACTTCATCCATCAGACGAATTATCCGCTTCTAAAAACACCTGGATAACAACAGCGTTTGTGAAGCATAATTAAAGTCGAATGGAGGCCTTTGATCAGTAGTGGACATTGACGGCCCAAAAAATCTGTGATTACATTTAGATAGATACCTTTCAGAAACAGTTAAATGTATACATAATTCATGCAATATCAAAGTAAATATGGACAAATTTGATACGACCCTGTTAAATGACCGTACAGTGTATATGGTGCCTTAGGTCAATCGAACCCGGTAACGAAGTTAACGATAATTTGCGGATATCAGCTTTCTTCAACCCTCATATTGTAACCCTACAAGCGGTGAGGATGCGGTGGCAATATAAATCACTTGATTGATATTGGATTTGCGCGTGCCCGGACATTATCGGGGTCTTCATTGTGTAACACAACGTCACACCTATATTTCTCTGAACGTGGTTCACTTCCACGATACTCCGGTTATTTTATATGTGGTATAGAGAAGCGGGTAAGCCTACTGCCGTACGCGGGGAACAAGATCAATATTTCGAGCCAAGAAATTTCAAACAAACGTATCAAATCTATGTAATATGTGTCCATGCGGGTTGTGTACCATCCTCACATCAGTAGATATGACTGTCTCATATCCAAAGTCGTTCACATAAGTTTAACATTATGGCATACTCGTATATTGGATAAATTTGAAACTCAAGTTTTGTTGATTAACATTTTACTCGGTATAATAATAATTTACTTAACAATGAACATGTGATAATTTAAGTATGTATGTAATTCGTTTACATATAAAAAAAGTAAAAGATATTTATATGGTTAAAAATTCC
This sequence comes from Mysoria sejanus stolli, assembly GCA_018245835.1. Lineage (NCBI taxonomy): Eukaryota > Metazoa > Arthropoda > Insecta > Lepidoptera > Hesperiidae > Mysarbia > Mysarbia sejanus. The sequence goes on along the minus strand of DWEJ01001544.1, from coordinate 6,335 downwards.
ATCGAATAGTTTATATGTTAATCGTTGTATTTATTTGATTTGCCATTCTTGTAAATAGTTACGTAAAGGAATAATGAACTGCTTGAACAAAGATCTGGAACAAATTAATTCTAGTTAGTATTATTGTGAGCCTATCACAATTAAAAGAACAATAGACATTCTTATTTAATTATAGGTACACGAACACCACGCATTTCTTTATTTCACGCGGTTTATAAAGTTACCTTATTTACAATATACCACAAGTTAGCACGTGCTAATTATAAGGGTGCCCACAGATAAGAGCAGTCAAGAGTCACTCGCGTTATCTGGCCCTTTAACACGTTTGGTACCGGAATGGGTACGTTCGCTGTTTGCGTAAGTGCCTTAAAACATGGCTATTGTGAATCTGAGGTGTTTGAGGGGGCGATAGTTTTTCGTACTTTATATTTTAGACGTATAAACATCGCTAGTCTACCGTCACTGTAATATTTTTTTTCTAAATGTTTTTCATAATCAAATATTTTCGTTATGAAATTTAATATTAATTAAAGTTAAATGTACTTTCGTTTTGTTTTATATAAGAATTAAAAGTATTTTTGTAATCATAATTTTAAAATTAACACGGATTACGTTCACACATAACGCCAAAGTGATATCTAGATTTAGCCCCGGTTAGTATATGAAAATCATCATTTACACATCGCCAGGGAAGCGAACCTGGGACGATTCACAAATGACATCATGTCAGAAATCATCAAATGAAGAGCATTCTTAAAATTATAAATAAATGTAATCAAAATATTGATTTATGCAGACGGCATATATTTAAACGCACCAATGTTGGTTCCCCTTTACCAACATTGGAGCAAACGTTTACGCCAGTATTCGACGCGGCGCTGTTAGCCGCGTTGTTTGAAACAATTGGCGATTTCCTCTATTAATATGAAGCATGCCACAGATCTAAGATAAAAGTTGTTAGTACAAAACATTTTGACGGCTGCGATGTATATCGGAGTTAGGGTCGACTCACAATATGCCTCACCAGTACATTATTTCTGGCCAAACACATACGTTAGGATTTTCATTTAGAAAAACTAACATTAATTTTTACTCCCGAACACTCTATTCTATTGTGAAGAGCTCATATTGGAGTTATTAATTTTGAATCCTCATAATTTAAAATTCACTTCATTGGTCTTGATAGGTCTTGTAAGTAAAAGAAGTCAACGCTGGCCTTAACTGACCTTACCTGGGCAGTAAGTCAGAATAGCAATATTAGGTAAGACACATTCAACATTCCCTTCAAATACGCCAGTCGATTTTCTAGAATTATCTAAAAGAAATATTTTTATAAATTAGTATTGTAGGGATACCATTTGCCCTTTTGAATATTGTTCAATTATATATTCACCGTAGCACGCAAGAAGCAAGCCACCTGACGCTAATGGTAACTGTATGACAGCTGAGGAATGACAACTGCGTTGCCAACTTTGAAGGAGTGCTCAATTTATGCGTACTTTGAAGAAACAATTAGGATTATTGTATTTTATAGGATATTTAACAATTTATGTAGATATAGGAATAACCGTACGGCGACTAGCCCGATAGTGGGGATAAGGCCTTAAGTAGAATGAATACAATACAATTCGTGTTTTTGTGTGTTGGTTTCGTAATAGCGTTTGTAATTTGTGTTGGGTTTCGAATGCACGAGTGTGTAGGTAAGTTTTCAGCTCGCATTGTGCATTTATCTGGCAGTCAACTTCTTCAATAGTTATATAAATTACATACATTGCATACATTGCATACATTACATACATTACGCACATTACGCACATTGCGCACATTGCGCACATTACGCACATTACGCACATTGCGCACATTACGTACATTACGTACATTACGCACATTACGCACATTATGCACATTACGTACATTACGTACATTACGCACATTACGCACATTACGCACATTACGTACATTACGTACATTACATATATTACATACATCATATACATATGGTTATTATGGTTTATATTATGGTTCACACATATATTATTTATGTTTGTGGGAATTCAAATGTCTATAACGCTTCATTTTTTCTTCTATTTAAAGCTTCAACTAGTGAATCGTGAGAGTGTACACACACCTCTGCCTACCCTTCGGGGTTACGCAAGTGTGAAGTTTTAAGCATTTCTTTTATAGTTTACAAATTATATTTCCTTTATAAAGCATTTTAACTATTACTGATATTAATTATAGGATGGAAAAATTAATTTGTTTCCCATTGGTTTCATCGAAATTCATCGTTATCAATGCTTTAAAATGAACGTGGATATATGATTATTTTTAAATGGTATACGTACATACATTCTTACCATTTCGCCAGTTCCCTACGGGATAGGGTTATGTTATACATATTACTTTATATTTAATATGTATTATTTAGATATAATTTTTTTAGTCCAACAAGCCTCATTGGTTTGCCAATAATGTACCATCTTATTCAAATTTACATAGGTGCCAAAATCGTAAAATAATTTAAAATTGGATTCACTAACGACACCTAGCTATGAAGTTAGAACCTAAAAGGGACTTTTTATAATAAAAAGATGAACAAAAATCTCTACTAGTTAATGTACCTTTTTAATAATATTTATGAAGATCAACTGGCCTCCATATGTTTCAATTCAGACCAACTGGTTTCGCTTTTCATATCAAAAATAATATATTATACCAGATTTATAATGAAAGGGTGGGTGGGGGTGCCCGCACGTGCTACATCCCCCTTGCACATCGCTTGCACTTCCGACACCCCTGTCTGTGTCAATCGATTGGCTTATAATCGATTATGATCTGGATATGACTTTGATAATATCATTGAAGTGAGCTCACTTAGTATTCGTCAATAAACAATGTACTTGACGTCCAGGCGTTTTGCAGCTATTGTGAGTTTTGTATGACCAGCAGTGGGCAAGAGATTGTATATAATGACACATTAAAAATAATTAATTTGACTGCCTCGTTGTTCGTGTTGGTTGCAAGCGAGACTGCCGATCGGAAAGTCCTGGGTTCAAAACCCAGGTTGGGTACTATTGGATTCTACTTATTTAGATTTTCTAATAGTGGCTCGGAGTCTGGAAATATGCTTTCTATATGGTATTGACTTATCACATATTCCAAAATGGGACGTAAACGGAACTGGTATATCGAAGGAACTTATAATTTTTACTACCAGTTTTTTCATATTCTTATCCTTTTATCTTTATATCCGTGTCTATAAAGGTGTATCAAAAAACTGTTAATTCCGCCCCATTGTCAGGTCGCAACAATGTGTATGCGTCCTTAATTGGGTTATTTTCGCCCCAGTGTTTTCGGAAGTAACCTTTTTACTTGCTTTGTTCCACATCTATCAAGGGAAGGGTTAGCAGATGTATGATTTTAGTGCGAGCTTCATTTAGTAATTGGTTCCGTTGGAGTTAATTGGATTTTGAGTTCGCTTCGCGCCAGTAGCGCTGGTGACGTGACAGCTGCGTTACAGTCCGAGTGGGCGGCCAACGCGGCTGTCTTGCGCGGCTTGTGCGGCTCTCTCGTGCGACTAGACTTTGGACTGTTGTTTTAGTCAAATAATTTGAGTACCACATCCTGACTTTTGAATAACTGCAAATGAACTTAGTACATCGATTCATTAACAATTAAATGCTTTAATGGGGTATATTGTGAATGTCTTAACATAGTGAATGGGTTCTTTTATTAATTAGAACGTATGAGTTAGAATTAACAAATATCTGCTCTGTAACCACAAGAGTTGACGGAGCAAGGACAAGCATATTTTAATGCAAATGCAACCCTGTGATTATTACGTTTTTTTAGAATAGTTTATTTCCTAAATATCAATTGTTATGAAGGATAAGGAATTGATCTATTTATTTACGCTTTATTATTTTACAAACGATTGGTCTTTTCGCCATTTTTGTTGTCTCTACTTTAGGCGAAGTGAGAATTCGTGGCAAATGAATATAAAAATGGAACTCTAAACATAATATTAAACTCTTGCTGTTTTTTGTAAAATAAATTTTGCTTGAACACAAATATGACGTACGTCGGTATGTATAACCTAGCGAACATAAGAGTTGGGTAGAAACATAACTCAAATGCATCGTGTTGGATTGCAAATTGCGAAACGGAATTCGTTAATTATCCGTTTTATAAATCACATTCCTCTTTAATTAACACTTTAAAACCCACGACCGTGTGAGACGTAACAACAATGTGATTACAGTGGAGAGCGCTTAGTGCGGCGTAAGTGGGATATCTTACTTATTGTTTTTTGTTACCCTGCAATAGTAATAAATTACATATTAGGTGTTCTAAATTTGAAGTCAACGAATTATGTTTAAAATATTTTTGCCCCTTATCCAAAATTAATTTTCTTTGACACAATTCATTTTACGATATTTGTTTATATCTGTGTTTATATATAGAGCATCATAATCTATTTACATCATAATAATATATTTACATGATCACAAATACTCTTATTATCTTCGCAGTAAAAACAGTGTATGTATTTTTCTGGTTTTAAATTAACAACTGTTAGCATTTTTCTGTTTCTTAACTTATTCCTATTTTAAAATTCAAATTTAAATTGCAAAGCAACAATTATAAAATTCCACTAAGTCATCATTACGAAACTGGAGTGTCTATGAAAGAATGCTATTAAATATGTTAGTTCACTAGTTATATTGTTGTTAGATGTTTCAGTTTGCTTCATTAATATAAACATTTCATTGATTCGTGAGAAGCAAGTTTCATTCGAACGTCCAATCCCATAAGTGACACAGACTATGCTATGATCAGACAGCTGATAGACTACTATATAAATATTTATTTGTACAAACAGTTTTATATCCAGACATAATTTTAAAACGAGAATCGAACCCACATCCAGAGTCAGAGGTTCAGTGTGGCTACTACTTGACCAACAAATCCGTCTATTCTCTATCAAGATCTTATTTAATGCGTTGGTAGAGCATCAATAGATATGTTCTAATATTCCACATAAATTAAAAGTAAAAGACAGTTATTTCAAACAAATTAGTGCATAGTTAAAAAAAGTGAAATTTTTCACTTATGGTCTTTTTGCGTGCAGCCGCAGCCTTATCTCCAGGATCGTTTCGTTACGAAAGCCTGCCGCAAGCAGAGCGCGTCGTCCGTTAGTGCAACCGCGTTGCTACCGCACGTTGAACATCTTGCTACTCTCACTACTGGTGTGATTTGAGACCGGCAACACAAAATGGACTCATCAAATGAACCCTTACCAATATCAATGGACTCATGAAATGAGTCCTTATCAATATTAAATGAGGATTTACCAATATCAATTGACTCTTAGCAATGAATATGGTGTTGTATGGTCTTATATCATATGTTTATCACATTTAATAACATACCATCAAGAACTTATTTCTCCGAAGGATTAAGGAGAAGAGTATAGGACACCACGATTCAACACTTGTTATCCGTCGCACTATGTAATGAGCGGTGAGCGTTTATCATACACCGGGCACAAATTAAGACTCTGTGCTACTACTGGAAATTGTATGTTAGTAAAACCCAATATTACTTTGCTCGAGTCGGGAACCGAACCGTGCTTCTAACCACTGTATTGATGAGGCAGTCACATAGCGATGATGTACCTATAAATTGTAGACTATATGTAGGTATCTAGGTACACCGTTTAATATGACGTACATTGGACGGTTCCAGCTGTGCACATGCAACAGTTGCGCGACCGTCAACCATCGCCGCCGCAGTCGGGCCGCGGCTAATTGAGGTGAAAATTGTTGCCGCCGAGTGGAAAATCGCCTCGGCGCTGTAGATCTTGAGTTTCTAATATCTATAAGTATCTAAGCCCATGAATATGTTTTCGGAATTTTAAATATGTAAATGTAGTTACAGAGCAGTGATAGCTAAGAAATTCGACCCCTCACTCTGGGAGACCGGGTTCCAAACCTGGCGCGCACTTCTTAAAAATGTGCATTTTAAGTTTAAATATCACTTGCTAAAACGGTGAAGGCAAACATCGTGAGGAAACCAAGGGGTGTGAAGTCTGCCAACCCGCACTTGGCCAGTGTGGCAGACTACGGCCTTAACCCTCCCATTCTGAGAGGACACCCATGTTCCAACAGTGGAACGATATAAGGATCGTCTGCCACGCTGGCCAAGTGCGGGTTGGCAGACTTCACACACCTTAGAGAACAATTTTTTTTTTGACTTAAGGTGTGCAGGTTTCCTCACGATGTTTTCCTTCACCGAATAGCAAGTGATATTTAAATTTAAAACGCACATTTTTA
>DWEJ01001543.1:0-12851 GCA_018245835.1 Mysoria sejanus stolli | reverse complement strand
TAATGTCTTTGAACAGTTCACGTAGGGACTCACGACGTTGAAGATCATATATAGCTCTTATAGCTCTCTTCTGAAGACCTCTAGCTCTCTTCCTGTTATTTGCATACATAAAATTAATATGTATTTTCTCTATATTCCGGTTACAGTTTGTTAAAAATTAAAAAATGAAATGGCCATCAGAACGTGCTAATATCACACCATAAAATAGTTATATACATTTTAATATTATTATAATTGCTTTGAACATCTATTTTATTATAAAAACTATAGTTTAATCATTGTAACGGCTATAGAAGTATGCGTGTATTTAATTCGCATGTTTCCAGGAAGTATAGTAGTTTTCAATATCTTCACATTGTGTGTCACTTGATATAATATGTAGCAATATAGTGTCTCCAGCAGCAATTTACCATTCATGCTCAATATATCTACTTTACCATTCATGCTCAATAGATTTACTTTGCTTTTAAGTTCAATGCATTCTATAGGTACAAACACTATTTAACAAATGAAATAATGTACTAAATATTTTAGCTTTTTTCAACAAACTGCAGTCATTATTTAAATGCAAATAAAATTAAATGGGAAAACTTGATTTTTGTTTCTTTTTATTAAGATGGATAATTCCATAAGTGCTATCGGTAGCTAAATTACACCGCTTATTATATTGTACATTATAATTGAGAATTTACGGTTAATACGGGAGCTGACAGCGTACGAGGTAACAATGGCCGCTATCCGGTGGATAAAACAAACAGTCCATTTGTACGATACCTACGAACGCGCTTATTGGTACTCACTCTATATTTAGGGATACATTAATGTACAACGGATATTGACTTGACTTGACTGCCTCATTGGTCGTGTTGGTTGCAACGACTGCTGATCGGGAGGTCCCGGGTTCGATTCCCGGGTTGAACACTACAAAAATTTTCTAATTTAGATTTTCTAGTAGGTGTTCGGAGTCTGGATATGTGCCCGATGCATGGCAATAGGCTCACCTCCTATACTCCATAGTGGGACGTAACCGTAACCGGTGTAACGTGGGAATGTTCTGCATTCCTCTGTCTACCTCTTCGGGGATTACAGGCGTGAAGTTACGAAACAACCAATATATTATACCGCTTCATCTTTGAATATGACTGCCTCCTTCATGGTTCTTATTTTAATTTCATAATGTAGGCACTGCTCTAAGGGCCGAAATGGGTTTCGCGATTGTGTAAGGATAGTAGGGTTCTGCAAGTTTTAAGAGAATCAATGTGCAACGATATTTTATTGAAATTTTATTAATATGCCTAATGAAGGACTCGACTGTAAGGACTGCAACGACTCGACATAACACACAAAAATATTTACAATATAGTACCAATTTTAACTTTTTTCAAATGACAAATGACAAAAATATGAGGCACGAATAAGAACAATGAACGGAATTATATGTAGACATACATAATTATTATATTGAACAAAATAATCGATGTTTAAAAGCTCTTTTAGCATATTCTAAAATAGATGTCTGCATAAAAACACAAATCATTGTATATTTGCTTAGAAATATAAAATTGAGAATAACACATCACTCCTTCACGATATTTCTAATATTATTGTGGATTAACTAAGCGCAAAGTAAAATATATGAGAATTCAAAAGAAATAAATATAACGACAAATACAATTTAACGTTTTAAAAGATCTTAGAAGACGTTTAATGTGCCGTTCCAGTGACCATTCTCGTAAGATCTAAATTAACTATAATAGTTGATTCGTTTTATTTCTAAAGAAATGTTTAATAAATAATAAACTTACTCGTATAATAGAGTTCGCAGATTAATAAAGTTGTAATAATTTTGATCACATATATATTTTTATACAAACGGATAGTTACGCCCAATATAAAACATTAATATAAATAATTAGTGACAGATATTTTCAATATAAGTTATACACAGACACTAGCAATAGTTATTCAGATTTATTTTAATAACACCGAAAATACTGTACAAATTATATCATGAACGGTAATTTTAGATAATACCAACGTTATGTTTTCCTACACGCTATCAAGGATATAAAGTACCCGTATCTACGAAAAATGAAGGTTGCGATACAATCTACATTTCAGCGAGAAAAACAGGTGGCCCAAGTTGTGCCGCCTAAGTAATATCGACGTTTTTATCAGACCTTTATGTTGTTATACAGCATTAGGCTCGTAACAGCAAATGTACAAAACGACTCTGCCGTGTACAGTAGACATGGAAATATAGGAAAAGTCAACGGCAGGCCTAAGCAAACTATCAAAAAACATTACAGGGTGCAAATAACGACGATCATGGCGTATGTAATGAAATCTTGCATCGGGATTAGTCGTCCCGTGGAGCGGCGCGCGCCGCGGCTGGTGAGGGCGGTAATCGATGGCGGGCCGGGACGCGCGCCCCGACGCCAGACCGACAGACGCCCGGAGACGCCGTGCCTGGCCACACGTCCCTCGCTCGCGCGCCGCCACCGTCATCCTTCAATGTTTACTTATCGTCGCGCCGCGAACAGCTGACCGACCGGTAAGTCACGTGTTTTATCTTTCTAATCCTTCCAAAACTATCTAGCACCTGCGATTGACTCCGATCTCGTCGTTCCTGTGTAGCAGTTCTGCTGTGTGTGTATATATTTCATAGTCACTGCAAAACATAAGGCCGTCTTTTGTGCATTGAATCGATGGAGCGCTGCAGGCCTAGTGTAATGCGTCTCGCACGGGTCATAAATTAGAAATATAATGTTCCCTTGCTTCAAGCTTCTCTATTGAATCCCTGCGGACTGGCGGGACGCACACATAGACGTGGGATTCGAATTCTTTAGTTATCTTTACGGCTTGATGTCGAAACGGCGAAGCTTTTGTAATTTATCCTTTATGTGCTACAAAAGCCAGCGGACAAAAGGCTCTGCGGGCGATAGTCGTCCCACCTTGCTCAATGGACCGTAAAAGACAATACACGTTTTGCTACCAGTTGATGGTTTGCGAAAATTATTTTGCAAACCAATCCTGTCTTTTCGCGTGATTCGCGTTCGTTCATTGGCGTTTACGTGAACAATAGACATACTGTACTGAGAACTCTACATTTTCTTAAGCAATTTGTGTGCTGTTATTACTTTTTTAATTAAAGGGAAATTAAATGACATGATACTTCTATATTAGTATAATTAATTATTTTCACAGTTTGCATTGAAAATCTTGGTGCATTGTAAATCAATTTGATTTATTTTATAGGTGGTGTTTGAAAGCCCACTACAACGTGCGTGAGCAGTCTGCGTTTGATGCGCTTTCAAGATATTGCAGAAGCCAAGTGGATAGATAAAAATTACAAAGACCCAATCTAAAATTGTGATATAATAAAAGAAAATTAATAAATTAACTTACCTATTCCAGCAGTTCTGATTCGCATTGCAGTACGCTGATGAAAAATGAAGAAAACGCGTCGCCTTCTGTACGTATACTGAATGTATCCTGAGTGCCTCATTCTTTCCGGTATACCTTCAGTATACGTAACAGAAGATGGCACTCGTCAGCGGGCTTCGGACTTCGGAACTTCGCAGAGTAATTTCCCGAAGGCGGCGATTTTCTTGCAGATCTGATGCCATATCGTATTTTAAAGTTAAATTTCTAACTTCTATATCACAACTTTCTTTACATGTGCTTATTTACAAGAAAGCAACAACTTCGTGAAATACTAAAATTATTTTTTTTACAGGTAGCAAAAAAGAAAGAGCCGATGCCGCTTTGAAGCAATTATTTTTTTTAAATGTAATTTTTAATAGAAAATAAATTGTTATTATTAATAATATTCAAAGTCGTTTTCCTCTAATATCCAAATAATAAATATTCCTAAGAACATGTCCTTGTGTATTTTTAAGCCATTTCGTAAAACGCACACATTGAACTCACTTTCCTACTCGAATGAAAACATAAATTTAATTTACATAAAATTAAGATGAGAACCACTTTACATCACACAAATTTTCTTTCAAACACAACTCAACAAATAAACAAATATTAAAATAGACACTATATGTTTTTTTGTCACATTATGTTAGAAATAGTGTTAAAAATAGGATTTACAAATAACTATAAAAATTAAAATGCCTATTTATTGTTCTATTAATGAGTGCAAAAACCTTATAACTTCTCAAACTTGAAATATCTTTAGTATAAACAAATAAATTAATAATCGAACTGTAATCAATACTCAGGTAAAATTCTTATATCTACATAATTCTTCCTTGATAGTGTTTTTATAGGACTATTTTACTCACTATCAAGTCTATAAATATTACGCCATACAATTAATAGTCAACTGAAAGCAATTAGATAGTGTAAGCATTAAGAAAATGCTCAGGTATTATAATTTTTTTATCAGGTATAACAAAAAATTTAATAATATTATAACATAATAATAATATAATAACATAATATAATGTAATAATAATGGTCTTAATTCGATCGATAGGATGAAACAACATTATTTTTTCCTTATTTTCATAAACTTTCAGCGGATGATAATGCAATTAATTCTTGATATCCTTTTAAAAATGCTCGAATGTTTGATTTTAAGCATACAAGGCTATTAAAATAATGCAATGACTCACCGCAAAAAGTAATTAAAAAAGGTGTTCATATATACAATGATATTTAATAGAAGGTACTTCAAACATAAAATAGTAAAATGCAATAAATAGTAAAATGCATAGAGTACTATGAACATAGAAATAACGTAATAATAGAATTATAAAAAAAAATCTATTTGAGTGTGGTCCAATATCCGAATTAAAAACATTGTTAAAACTACGTAGAAATTATATTATTTGTAATATCAAAAAAAATATATTCAGCTTAGACCTAATCTCCGAACTGATTTATAATGTTTCTTAAGTTAGGTATGTATACGATGTAGAGTATACATACACGTAGAGCCGGCCCAATGATCGCTTCCTGAGCAGCGCCGATAACTTTTTACGATTACGATTGCCTGTCAGTCGTGTAAAACTGGCTTTTCAGAATATACACACAATCATAAATACTGTTTATGTGTAGTATCGATGTCTAATGGCCACGATAAATCTCTTTCCTGGCAAAGTTTTTTCTTAGCAACAAGCTACAAACCGCCCGTTTGAATTGTTTTACATTCCGTAAGCGTAAATGTAAACATTTACTAAGTAGTTTTATGTATTTATAGAAAACTTCTAATATTGTTATATTGCTAGGTGCTAATATGCTTATATTGATAAGCTATAGCTTTTTTACTAAATAACGTCTGAAAAATTAGGTACTTAGTATGTATATATATTATTGTAGTTTTATGCTCAAAATCAACTGTGCAGTGAACAATACTTATGTTTAAGATAAAATACTCCTCAAAGGTTTTGTTAAAGCCATTAATTTAACGTTTTTATACATACCTCTATATTATTAATATAAACCTATGACCAAAACATATAAATAGATAAATAGATGAAAATCAAGTTTGATTGGATAAACATACCGATAGTAAAATACGATTTTTATTACTTTTTAAACCTATAATTTACTTTAAATATTAACGCCATCTAGCAGGATATGTCTGAACTTCTTTTAAGTTAGGCATACCTGTTGTTGAGTGAGTGATTTGGATAACATATTCGAGCGTAAGCTTGTATTTTGTGTGAATTTATTTGATGAAATAAAATGTATTGTATACCTGCGTGGTTAAAATATTTAGTTATAATGTGCTCAATCGCAAAAGTATTTGTGTTTTCAATAGATTTGATGAATACATGAACTTAATAGATTTGAGGAATGGATAAATTTAATGGATTTGAGGAATGGATGTATTAATGGATTTGAGGAGTCAATGAATTTAATGGATTTTATGAAATTGGATAGTCAGCATAACTGTGAATATGAAATAATATATGAACATTTTTAAACACAGTTTTTATAATTACAATTGTACTGTATTAAAATAATTTCATTAACAAATGTTAAATATATTTTTATAACAAAAACTTCAGTCTGTCGGGAACTTATTAAGCAGTTAAAGTAATAACTCTCACATTCTGAGATCAAAGTTAGACAATAGAGTATTGTTACTAAAGAGAAAGTTAAACAGACCCCTTCCGCGTTGGAGGTGAACCAGGAAGATATGAATTGTAACAAAAAGGAGAAAGTTCGTAGGTAAAAATATATTGCGTGCTATTGACCAATGGGAGGGTTGAAAAAGCGACTTTCTAATTTAAGCTAACAATTGTCCCAATCTGAGCACCATTCGGACGGGAGCTTTTGAGGGTGCGATATACTAAACAAGTGAATATGGAACTCTACATTAAAATTAATAAGTGAAGATATTGTCGAATCGAGAAATTTAAGAGTGCTAGGAAAATTCTTACGTTGTGAGTGAAAAATCGGATCTGAACTATATGTAACAAACCACAAACGTAGAGTTTTGACCACGCCGTAAGCAATAAGACAGTTGCGGTTATAGTTATAATGCTCATGAGGTGAGTACCTACATATACACATGTAAAAATAATAATAATTGCCTTTTGTCGTATAATCTACGATTACATATTATTTGGTTATTATTACATATTATTTGGTTTTCTTTCATTTATGAAATAATATCTTTCTCAAGCTTTTGATATACCTATTATTTTCTATTATTTCTTATTATTTTCTAACTACACAAATACAAAGTTAAAAATAATGGAATTATCGTAATTCGTTACATCTAACCATACATTAGGTCGCCATAACTAAATAACAACTCATCAAAGATGATTAATACCTATCAGATCTCAACACATGAAATTATACTACTGCGTATTCGTTCAGATACTTGTTCCTGTTTAATAATGTATTTCCAACAAGACAGTGTGCCCATATCGGTCCGTCCGAAACTTACTTGCTAACCCTACGTTTCTGGCATTCGGCCATCGCGGCGTGTGATAGCGAGGGATCGCCTAAATCCGGATTTAGCATCTGGATACAGAAAGAGCAAGCGAGATGAATGTAAGTTTGATTGCATCGCTGTGAGCGCCCGGTATCGAGCGGCCCGTTGCCATGGCAACAGACAATGGTTTTTGGGTGCATAATATTTTAGGCTGCGTCGGGGCGCGGGCAGCGGCGCGCGGGGAGGGCGTTGAACGAGAGCGGCAGCCATCTTTAAAATTATATTTCCAGTTTGAAGGAACTCCTTCGGTTCCAGGGATACTTTTTATACTAACACATAGTATACGGAAAAACTTTTCTTATCATTTTATTTTCAATTATTTTATGGAAAGGAAATTAATACGTTTAGTAAAAAAAACATAGTTTAAGATATAAATTTTTGACATTATAATTATTAAGGATATTTAAAATAATGAAGCGTACAGGAAATTATCTGCCATGTATATCATATGTTTAATATTTTGTTTTATGTTTATTTTTAAATCCATGAAAGGACATTCTCACAAATTAAAATAAATTTTATAAGTAGTATCTACCAATAAATTACTAAAAATAAGTACATTTATCAAGTGCATTATCGGACTATAGCCATACTGCAACATGGCTAGCTTTATTCAATTTTATGATTTAAAAAAATTCTGGCAGTTTTTTTCTCCGGCTTTTTTCTTCCGATCTACCATAGCCTGAGGAGCGCACAAAGCTGAAGTACATGACTAAAATATGACCTTCATGGAGTATATACCTTATAATGAATAAAAGAATTTGAATTGAATAGCTGACTGTACTTATTAAACTGTTTTATCTGAATTATTAAAATATACTCTGCAAGTGTAGAGCACACGCATGCTGGACTCTCCATAGAGTTTAATTAATGTCGCTCCATCCACCGCCTTCTCAATTAGGGACAGTCCTTGCTCCGTGTATCCTAGTCTTTTCAGATTGGTATAGACGAGTATTTTATTTATTTATTTATTTATTCTTTATTGTACACCTGTACTTAATGTACACTTACAAAGGGCCGAATTAATGCCTGATGGTCTGAGTATATACATATGGATTTGAAAAGTTATAACACGAAGTTGTCACCATTCAGTATTAGACAATAGTTGTTAGACATACATATTATTATATAAAAGAAATATTACGTGGAGCCATCTTAGAATATGTATTATTGAACACCAAGTTGACGGGAGCCAAATTCTTCCGTAGAGCCTTAAAATCCGTTCTTCGGAGCGCCTTTTCCATACCCATTTGCGAAAGATTTATACTTCAGATCTGTCGTCAAAAATCCTTCAAGAAAAGGTATACTTTTCTTTGTCATTTGTTCGTAGGAATTTCGGTGAAGTTATATTCTAAAGATCGCTATATGCATAAATAATTTATTATTACTTAAAATAGAAAACACTTTTTTAGCTAAATATTTACAGAGAACAATATAACCCTAAATACAGGTCCTGATAAACGTTATTATATTCACTCGTGTAACATATGAGGCAGATTCTAGCTGTAAATTTTTATGTTTCTACCTACAAGACATAAAAATAACATCACACCAGTAATCCCCGAAGAATTAGGCAGAGGAGTTCTCTGGTTTCACCATTTACGTTTACATCCCACCATGGTGGTGAGCCTATTGGCATATACCGGGACCATATCTAGACTCCGAGGTAACACTAGAGACTCTATAATCCAACATTACCCGACCCGGGATTTGAACCCAGCATCTGTCTAATAACAGTTGCACTTGCAACCAACGCGACTAACGAGGCAGTAATACTCGTATATTAAGAAGATAATAAAATATATTGTTTTAACGTTATCAGTTTTTTTTCAATACATTACTATTAAGTAATGTCGATAATAGTATTAAAATAAACATTTTACGCAGAAACTAAGCTCTAAATTTAAATTATCATCTGATATAATATGGCAATGTCCTTCAGAATATTTACCCTTTTTCAGTTAAATTGAAGTCGAACAGTGGAATTAAATTCAGAATCGATTAGATTTTTTAAATAAGTTTTAACTGTCGTATAATTTCTACATTTATGCAATTACCGGATGACTTTCAGGCAATTAACAATGTGCAAGGAAATATTAATACATGATGCAATATTCTACTAAGTATTTGTATAATTATGCAGGTCCCAATGTTAATTAATTCCATAATTCAGACATACTAAATTAATCATATTTTAAAAAGAGAATTATTTGTATTTTCTCAACGGTATGTTTAATATAAATGTTTTAATTTATTATAATATAAATGTTTTTATAATAAGTATGATTCGTGGATGTAATTTTATTAAATAGCACCTAATTGACAATTGCCTTGAATGATTTTTTAAAGAGAAACAAAGTACGTGTAGGTTTAAAAATATCATAGTATTGGCCCTGGTAACTGGGCCGTAATATTTTGTTTAGTCCAATTTAAAAGTAACACATGACACATACATTTGTATCTCGTTGAGATAGCAGGTCGTAAAACACACAATATGCTTGGGGAATGCATCCCCTCTTGCATATGAGGGTTTGATAAAGTTTTTTTCACTCCTAAGTGGTGTCGCTCCATTCGAATGCTGTACTTGTACATGTGAGTTGTACTGATGGGTACAGTAACATGTGTATGTAGTCGAAGGCAATAGTGTACATTCTAGACGTCAGCGATACAGAATGCAATGCAATGAAATAATCAGTAAAGTGAATGTCTCTACACACGCCCTCCTTCGAAATATCAAAAAAATTCTCTAATGCTACGTTACGAAACAGTAGTATAACGGCCATATATAACGCAAGATTTTAATTTACATTAAAATTACCGAAAACGATCATACTTTAAAGAACTTTGAATGATACTGTTCGCTAAGACTATAATTTTAACAATGTTATTGATTCATATTCCAGAAAAGATAGGAGTATTAGCATGTCTCAAGAAACGTTCAGACTTTCTAATAATAATCCGTAACAGATATGTATGTAAAACCATTGAATTCTTTGTTAACGACATTGGAAATAGAGTTTAATCATTGATATTTATCTTTGGACATTCAACACGCACTGTGAGACTACCTACGTATTTGGTAACGCATCTAAATCGGGATCTTTAGCAGTTTATCAAGCGTTGAGTGTGCAGTAGTGAGCCGTCTAGACAAACTCCGCTCAGCGGCGCGGTCAAAGGCCCAGACGAAAGGTCGTTGGGGAATTGGAAAGAAAATTCTGAATGTGTCCCTATTACAAGGACACATTCTCAATTTTGTCCTCAACGAAATATACACAAACGAGGCCCGAACCTACACCCTCTATTTTTTTATCGACAACAATATTATATTAGCGTGTCATTCTTCTCATTTCAATTTAACCCGCAAATGTTATTTATTTCACAAATATATATTTCACGTCGTGGACAATACAAACAATTTACATATATACGTTACAAAAAAACAAATTTAAAAATCGGTGCACGTAGATGTAAGCATTAAATACAAAATTTATTGTGGCAGTAGCTGACACGAATAACGAGAAACAATGGTGGTATCTAACAAAATTCACTTTAACATTCAAATGTCATGACTTTTAAATGCCATTGATGCCCTGTACGTGTGTTTGGATGGGAAATGAAAATTCTATAAGTAAGAATTGTATAATGTTGAACAAATACAAATTACTGTGCACTTACGTTAGGAAAACTTTTGTCCGTGATACGTAAATAGGAAAGGTAGATATGGATAGGAAAAAATGTACGTAGGTGTAATTTATTCACAGAAGGGAGACCCGTGACAGTTCCGCGTACGACCCCAGCTTGAAAAATATGTTGAAGATAATATCATTCCAAAGGATCAGTTGGTGGCACCTGATGCCCCTCGTTCAGATATTTCAGAGCGGGAATATATTTCTTTCTTTATGAATTCTTTCGGATTATGTAAATTAATTACATTATACTTTACTTTTTCTGCTACTGTTATATTTGAATAAAAAATGTACCTACATCTACGAACGCGTTTTTATATACAAAATAAATATTTGGTTTATTTTTTGATGTACAAATTCTAACCGCTTCTTCTCTTAAAGTACAGTTCATTTCTTGAATCACCATTTTCAAATTCATTTGTGATTATTTTCACACATTTATTCATTTGTCTTTAGTTTTGTACTCAATTATATAACCGGAGGTGGATAATCTGCTGAAATTATTAACACTTTTAAAACAATGTTTTTTGTTATCTATCAGTAATTCTATACATTTATATAGAAACGTAAATAAATGATACCATGCATCATGTGTGTCATATAAAAGCAGTAGGTACAACTAAACACTAATATATTTATATAACTATGATACCTATGTACATGTAAGTGTCGGAACATTTTAATTTGATGTTTGCATTGAAGATTTAAATCGCATTTCGCCTAGTATTAAGTATCGAAGTTATAAAACAATACATTTAATACACTTTTTTTACAGTTTTACAAACATAAAATAGTTTTCATACTTAGTCTAATATTCTAAAAATCTTACTGGAATAAAAAAGGTCAGTTCCTCTTTAAGTAAATGACGCAATTTTGTTGTCTAAAACAAAAAAAATCTCGTCTCCTCGTTATGAGGAAAATTGGGAAGAACTAAGAAGTGCCTCGTAAAATATCGAGGAACGAATCCTCCCAACCTATCTCTGGGTACGAAGACTTTCGACGTTGACTGAACTCTGGACTTTATTCAATGGTTTTATTCTTAAGGGGCAAACAATATTGATCTAACATAACCATTTGATCTATATCACGACACACATGTTAGTATTTACACAATTTTTCTTCAGAATAATAAGATAATTATCATAACACCGTGCTTGTAATCCCCGCAGAGATGAGCAGAAAAGTACACTATCACGTTTCATCAGCTAACGTTTACGTCTCGCTAAGGTATAAGAGATGAGCCTATGGCCACGCACCGGACACAAATTTAGATTCCGAGCCCTGACTAAGTAAGAGTAATTTAATAGTTTCTGATCCGGAATTTGAACCGGAACCCTTCAATTAATAGTCAAGCTTGCTAAAAGTCGACCAACGAAAAAATCTTTGTTACGTTCTTACAAAAAGTATTCCAACGTTTTAAATAATGCTTAAAAACAAAAAATGTTCGTAATACGTTGTAGGTATACAAGCGTAGAAGGCTACGCGACCGAACGTCTTTGTGAGCCCTTCAGATATCCTCTGTTGACCTTTAAAACTTTACATAGATAAGTCTTTTCCAAGTGAAGAGGTCTTACTTTGCACCTATACATTTGAGTAGGTAGATTTGTGTTTGAAATAATTTTACTCCCAAAGGACTTTTGTTTGCTTCATGCAAAAATTATAGTCATCAACGTTTAACGGTACCCTTCTAACGAGTATAACACAACTAACTGCGGGTGAATTAACACCTGTTTTTGAGTAATTTTGTAATAACTACTAGCCCGTCGTCTGCTCTGTTCATCCTACCCTAAAGCTACAGCGGAAACAAATGGCCACTCTAATTATGTTAATCTCAAAATAAAGTTATGCAACCACACTTGTACGGGATCCGCTACGACCCTACCCTACTTATGAAACGTCATTTTGCGCACTCTCCCACTTCGCCAATATGTCATTACTGTATAAACCTACATCCTATTGTTCTTACAAGTTGATCCTTCGAGATCCTTGCTGATATACCGCCACTAACAATACATATGTATTTAAATAGAATTCAATAAAGTATAAAACTATTTATTGCTTTTAAAGTTGAGTTGTATTGTTTCGCGAAATCCAAAAAAATACGTAACTTCACGCCTGTAATCCCCGAAGAGGTAGGCAGAGGAATGCAGAAAATTCCCACGTTTCACCGGCTACGTTTAAGTCCCACTATG
>DWEJ01001542.1:0-12852 GCA_018245835.1 Mysoria sejanus stolli | reverse complement strand
GAAGACTGCATACATGAGACGGGACTGTGTCTGGAGTGTGTGCGTGTGCTGTTTCGATCTGTGGTGTGTGTGTGTGTGGTGTGTGTGTGTGTGGGGTGTGTGTGTGTGGGGTGTGTGTGTGTGTGTTGTGTGTGTGTGGTGTGTGTGTGTGTGGTGTGTGTGTGTGTGGTGTGTGTGTGTGTGGTGTGTGTGTGTGTGGTGTGTGTGTGTGGTGTGGTGTGTGTGTTGTGTGGTGTGGTGTGTGTGTGGTGTGTGTGCGTGCTTGTGTATTTATGTCAATGTACCACTAAAGGGAGTTTTATATTTATCATATAGTACAGAAGCGAAATTCTCAGAAAATATTTCCGCAATACATATGTGAATCAGTTTTAGCAGTTCGACCGTCGCAGTGCATTTCCGCTGGTATACTTACTCATTTCAGCCCCTGCCTTTTTCTGATAAAACGCCAAAAACATTTAGGGTTTTTATGGATATTTGCCTCGATCTGGTGGTTTTTACACGTGATCTTGATTTTATACGAATGTTGCGGGAGGCTGTGTCGATCCCCGAGTTGGATATTACTGGATTTTTATTACTTTAAATTGCTAGTAGGACCTCGTATTTATACCTAGTATATGGGAATAGAGTCACCACATATTTAATGGGATGTATAACATAACACGTGACACGTGACAGTAGGTACTACATATTGGTGCCCACCCTTTCGAGGAAATACAGATATCAAGATAGAGTCTAGCCGTTTTAATAATCAATAATGTGTAACACTCACGAAACTTTTAACAATGAAATACAGATATTATTTAACGATATTAAAAAATCAAAATATTCCAAAATACATTTTAATACAAAAAGTTCATAAATAAAATTGTATTGTATAAATATGTTTGATACTTTGATTAATTAGAATGTAATCAATTCTTAAAAACCAATGAGCTTTAGGTACTATTTTAAATATTAACAATAACTTTAATTATCATTTTAAAGTTTTACATCAATATAAATGTTATTAAAATAATATCAAAATATAAAAATCCAGAGTAGATAGAATACAAATACGGACGTTCAAATGTGAGCAGGGAAATTAAGTCTATAATATGAAAACGTACGCGGCACATGAAAGCATTCTCGGATATTAAATACACTCGTAACTTAGGGCGGGTTAGATATGGCACAAAGGAACTATAGGGAGCGTGGCGCGCGCTCATTTGTCTTTGGGCTTCTTTTCCTTCTTGCGCGGCGGCGGCACGGGCGCCTCCGCACCTCCCGCGCCCTCCTTCTTCAGCACCTTCTTGACCACTCTCTTCTTGGGTGCGTCCGCGGAGGCCTCGGTGACGGAAGACTCGATCTGGGCGGCCGTGGTGGATTTGCCCTTGGGCTGGGGGTCAACGCCGATCTGTGCGAGCGACACCGCGCCTACGGGAGGCGAGCGGGGCGAGCGGGGCGAGCGGGGCGAGTCGGGGGCGGCGGGGTGCGGGGGCGAGGGGCGAGGGGGCGGGCGCAGCTCGCTGCTGATGATGGCGTGCGCGAGCGCCGCCGCGTCCTCGAGCTCGCTGTCGGGGGTGGGCAGGGGGTCGGCGGCGGCGGGCGGGTGCAGCTGCAGCTTCTCCGCCGGCTTGCGACGCTCCTCCGCTATACAACCAAGTTATTCCCGCCTTTATTCCCTCGATCGATTAGACGTGGCGTTAGTATGGCGGTCACATTAGAGAGCAAGCTCGGTTAGGGCCTGGAACAAAGTCGAGGGAAAAGACCTACATGGTTAATTCGAAAACGCAAGCGGAAGTTAGGCTTGAGTCAGATAAGCGCAAATCCGAAGCCGACATTACAAGGACTATTATATGTATTTTAAAATATATTTCGATACCTGTCCAATATCATTTAAAGGACTTTAAAACAAATTCGATTAGAAGTGTAAAGGTACAAAAATACTGCATTCATGTGTATACCATATACAAAACACGTGAATGTAAAGGATATTGTGCTGCAAAGGGGATAATGTACGAAGCATGAATTAGATAATAATGTTCCTTGCAATGTATGTGAAACGATCATGTAAAGCGAGAATAAACAAAAACAGGAATAACTACAATATTGCATACAAATAAATGTGCATAAATATTTCATTATAACAATTCTTGAAAGTGCATCACTGTCTAAGCATCTATCTTTGCTTTGTTTCAATGTAAGTTGAAACATTGGGAAACATTTCCGCTTTTCGTTACTGCAAAGATAGCCGCCCAGCCGTAATTCACTCTGCGTCCTGCTCAAGTACGCGTCTGTTCGTGCTGATGTCCGTTCAAAGCCAGAAATAGCTTCGTGAGTCGTTCACGTTCACCAGTTCCTAAACATTGCACCCACTTGGACACAGCCCAACATCCATCGATTAAATTTATTTACAGAATTTTTAAGGACAGGCAACAGTGTTAATATTTAGATTTGCATGAATGAAAGTAAATATAAATTTATTGTGAATTTTCAAAAAAAATCCAAAAAGTGGGATGACATGTTGTGCCGTGGGTGGGTATTGTACTGTTATTACCTGTTCTATCAAAGCCGCGTCTCCTGCGCTGCCTCCTCGGTAGCTGGGTGAAACAACAACGAATTTTGAAACGTATGTTCAGTAAAATAACATTAAAACCAAGAAAAAACACAAAACGGCACAAAAAACATTATGAATGCATCAATTTACGAGAATGGAGTAAGTAATTTACATTTGTAAAAAAGTTATTACGTCCCATTCCTCGTAAACCAGACAGCACTAAACTATCAACTGTATTAGTATAAGATCTATGAAAACTGCAAAATGAACTCAGTGAGATCTGACGGT
Source organism: Mysoria sejanus stolli (assembly GCA_018245835.1). Lineage (NCBI taxonomy): Eukaryota > Metazoa > Arthropoda > Insecta > Lepidoptera > Hesperiidae > Mysarbia > Mysarbia sejanus. Next base: position 10,028 of record DWEJ01001542.1, on the reverse strand, counting down.
GCAAAGCCGATTGATAAGCCGGCGGGCGCAATTCTGTGTTAAGATCTACTCACATTTGACAGCAGGGACTATGGGAACTTGTTCCTTCGAAGGTGTGTTGGCTAGAGGAGGACTATCTGTCACTGCAGCAGCTTTTTCGGGTGTGACTTTAGAAATAGGGATGTCCGACTTAATAGGGGTTCCAGCAGCTATTGGTGCAGTTACAACTTTTGGCGCCACAGGAGCAACAGATTCGATTGATTTTTTATCTTCTGACGGAATGATAGGCGGAGATTTTTCTGCGACTGCCGGTGCTGTAGCCTTGAGGGTTTCCACAACAGGAGCTTCAGCCGGAGTGGTAGGTTTAGGTTCCTCCGTGGGAACAGTTGCAGCGACTATTTTAGTAGGCTCAGGCACTGCTGCAGGAACTGACGTAATTGAGGTAGTCTTGACGGAATCCAGTTCTGTAGTTTTAAGCGTTTCTAGAATTTTCGTGCCAGCCGGAGCCTCAGTCAGGACTGGAGATTCAGGCTGCTTAGCTACCTCCACAGGAGCAAGGATCTCAGTAGTTACCGATGATACTGTATTAACAGGTCCCTCTTCAGGAACAGACAAGTCTTCAGCCAATGGTACGATAAATTCGGTATGCACCAATGAGTCCACCGGATCAGGTGCTGAGATAGAATTCGATGTCTGCGTAGTGAGAGCTTCCAATATGGGCGGCGTTACTTCAGATGGAGCAGATGGAGCTATTTCAATTGGTTGAGGTGGAGGAGTCGATTGCTTTGGGGGTGAAGCTCGAGGCTGACTCAGAGTTTGCGAAATCTTTGCCCAAATATTATCAAACGCATCCACTCCCATGTAATCTATGTTGCCGGCTTCCCATCCTTGGCGACGAGTCAAGTCGTCAAGAGCCTCTCGTTGGGCACCCACGCCCAATACCACACGAGCTAGGTTGCCCGCAACTCCGGTCTGTAGTAAGATAAAACAGTTATTAGTGAAAATCAGAGGCAGTAATAAGAATATATGCGTGATATTTTTTTAATATAAATAATATAAACAAATTAGCTCTTGTTATAGGAATGTAGGGGTACACGTGCAATATTATTAGGAATTCTTAGCATGCACAACAAAACGCTACTAATAAGTACGATGATGTATTTATCAATTCAAAAAGTGTAATGACAAGGCACTATTTAAATGTAATCTGTGTTAAAATAAAAATACATACCTCTCTACTTGTTTATTACCTATCAAAGATAAACTTACTTGGTTTTCCGTTTCACTTGGCTTTCTACTTTCATATTCTTTAAAAGACTGCGGAAAACAATTCTCTAGAGGGATTGGGCTTTCTGGGGGCGAAGGTGTTGGAGTAGGGGGCACTTCGTGTGTACAGATTTTCCGACCACGCGAATCAATAGTCATGCGATGACGCAAATAATAACCATCATAGGGATGTCGAGGCCTTATATCTTCGGAAATTTCGTAATCAAGATCACCATTAATTTTTGAACAAATTTCAGTCTCATTATTAGCACGTTTGTTCTGAACTTTTTCATGATCGAGATGTATACAGCAGACGTTTTCAACATTATGGCGTTGTGTGTAAATAGGATTGAAATATAAGTGGGTTGAATCTACATCTGTTTGAAAATTTAACACATAGTTGTGACTAATTTGTTCATGTGAGGAAGTGTGTTTTTGAATATTTGGAACGTAATTGAAATATGTGGGATTGTCTTCATGCGAATGCTCTGTATGTCCATGCATGTGACCGTGATCATGAGATTTTAATCTTTTCTCAGATTGATCAAAAACGTAAGCTGTGTAATCATTACTTTTATCTTCCGTGTGTTGGTCAGTAAGATCTGGTTCATAGGGCTGTGCTGGATTACAGAAATTCTCATTTGACTGTTGATCCTGATTGTAGTTATATTTAGTTTCATAATCCCAAGCATTTATTCCATAATCATGTAGACTTTTTTCAATATGCTCAAACTGAGATCCCTGAGTATTTCCATGACGCCACATAATCTGTATATCTGGCTGACTGATATCTGAGTAGGTATGTTGGGGAGCTATATATTCCCAGGCGTATTTTCTTATTTCCTCGTGGTTTTCTGTCATTAGCGAATCTACGTTATGTTGAACTGATAAATCATCAATCTTAGGCGGAATATGTCCTCTATACATGTCCCAAGGATCATGTAATTGTGACATGTCTATTTCGGATACGTTTATTTTCTCGACTGGTATTTGCGCATCTGGATGATGCCACGGGAATTCTGATTCGGGATCCAATATGGGTTCATAATGAGGGTAGTCCAGCCTTGGTTCATGAAAGGTTTCTTGGGAAGATGCCGCTGGGAGCCCTTCCTCAATCTCAACCTATTTGTTGAAGTGACAAAACAGCTCAATCGAAACGCATGCAAAAAAACTTAAACAAAGCTTCGCGCACACGTGAATGTATTCAATTAAAACGGTGCAGAAAGCTCAGTCCAAGCCTTTATTAGTGTTTATACTAAAAAATTCGTGACTATATAAACATACAAAAAATATTAGCGGTACAAGTATAGTACTGGTATACAATTCTTAAATAAATCGCTAAAAATAAAATCTTTCAAAAATTTCACTTCATAAAGTATGTATGTTTATTTAGTTGCCGCGGTGAATATTTCACCAAAATACCAACACCAACTATTAAATCCCAAACCGGAACATTTATCAAACCGTGCAAAAAGCGATCGTAAGTCAGAACTTATTTCAATTATGTTAGTATTTTGGAGAAACGTTTAGTTATTAACGACATCAAATTTCAAACACAGTGCAAATATACATGTAGCAGACACAGTGCACGAAGCTCAAGAGTACAAGCGTTTTGGTCACTCGGGAATCAATTCAGACGGAAAAATATTTTGTTCTTGAATTAAATTAATATATATATATTGATACGTTTATCAAGGCGAGGTGGTCACTAGAGTACTAAAACTGTGAATAATTCTCACCTCTGTAATTTTTGAATCCTGTTGTGAATGCTTGGAAAACATGTTGTAGTGTTCAGCTCAGAGAGCGGAGTGACAATGGATCGGTTTACGGGACGTGAATGGAGTGTGACGCGAGATGCCCGCGGTTATTAGCTAACAAACCGCAGCGTATCAATTACCTGTGCGGCCTGACATCGGATCGGACACCCGACCTACTGAGTGCGAGCCACAATACCAAGCCGCAACTCCAATATAAAAATATACCATGATCAAATTAATTCTAAAAATAAATCAGCAAATGGTTGAATTATAATTATAACAGGGAATATGATGAAAATAGATGTGTTATTTATACCAATATATGCCCTTTTTTGCCATATTTGATTAAAATATTATTTTATTTACCGATTCTTTTTTATGTAATAAACCGCCTGACATCCCCGGAGAGGTAGGCAAAGGAATGTATGTAGTACACTCCCACGATACACCGGTTACGTTTACGTCCCACTATGGCATACGTGGTGAGCCTATTGCCATGCATCAGGCTCATTTCCAGACTTTGAACTACTGTTAGAAAATGTAAATTAGAAAAATCTAGTAGTGCCCGACCCGGGATTTGAACCCAGGACTCCCGACACGACCACCGAGGCAGTCAACGTATTACTAATCTTTGTTTCTTGTACCGTAAACCGATCTTGTCTCCCACATACTTATCAATAAGTACATTTATTTATTCCAATTTAATCAAACTTCGGAGCATTTTGGTAAATTTGACATGAAAGTATCGACATTCACTTACCATGGAGGTGTCAAGCACGCGATGGACGTGGTCAACAAAGATATCCCACCAAAGTTGGAGGAATTCGCGCAGGTGTTCGGGCGCGTCGGCCGCTCGAGTCTCCCAGTTGAATTGTTGCAGCCAGGGCTTCGTCGCGCCAATGAAGTGAATTATTTTCAGATTTTGCCCGTAACTATAAAAATGAAATAAACGTTGGATGCAGTAAAAGAACCAAATAAGATATGTATCATCATATCGATATAATACTATTTTTATGATTTAGCATCCCATAAAGTGATTTGACTGTGTGTTTATGCAAGTGAACAGTTAATCCGCGTCGCTTTAACAATTCTGACCCTTAAGTGTTGTAAAATAAATAAATGGAAAAAACACCTTATAAAATTGTGGAATCAAATGATAATACTTACTGTTTCAGAGCAGGCAGGTACGAGTAGAATGCCGCCGCCGTAACGTTATACAAGAATGGCAAATGCTTGTTAATGTCTCCGTGCGCCCAGTCGGAGAAGAACGAGTTCAATAGTCCCTGGTCCCCACCTGAACACGAAAACTATTTTTAATTTTACTATGCTCATAATAATACGCAAATACGAATTAATATTAGCTTAGCTTTTAAAACGAGAACAATGTTCGAGAACATAGCTGCAGGTCGGGACAGTATGTCGAGGTGCACTCACCATCAAAGCTGCCGCGCTCCTGAGCGAACTTGATGAGGCTGTGGAAGGTGTCGGCGGAGGGGCTGAACACGAACACGCCGGAGTTGAAGCAGTCGGGCCAGCCCACGTCGGGCGCCGCCGATAGCTCGGAGCGCTCGAACAGCTCGTCGCAGTTCTGCACTATCTGCAATGAGCACGTGCGCTCTTACCATTCTAACGGTACTTCACGCCTGTAATCTCCGAAGAGGTAGGCAGAGGAATGCAGAACACTCCCACGTCTCACCGGTTACGTTTACGTCCCACTATGGAATAGGTGGTGAGCCTATTGCCATACACCGGGCACATATCTAGACTCTGAACCGCTACTAGAAAATCTAAATCAGAAAATTTTGTAGTGTTCGGCCCGGGAATCGAACCCGGGATCTTCCGACCGGCAGTCGCACTTGCAAGGAACACGACCAACGAGGTAGTTTTTAAGTGATAAAAATAATATTAGTTGCATTGTATTTTCTTATGAAATACATAATTTTATTAACATTCATTTTACTTTCTTCGTTACAGGTATGTTACATTGCTACGAGAGGCAGAATAGAAATGCTGAATACTGCTAGTAGAATATGCTTCAGAAAACCTAATGAGGTAGTCCTCATTAGGTTTTCTGAAGCATATTCCTAACTATGCTGTTCAAGTAAGATGCACGCTATATTTAGTGGGGTTTTTAGTTACATCTGTACAGTCTGTTCGCCTTTGACTCATTTGCCTAAGTATTATGGAATTGTAGTAAAAAGTCACGCCTGTAATCCCCGAAGATGTAGGCAAAAGAGTATAACACACTTCCACTTTAATCTCGTTTAACGAGTGACATGAATTAACATATTTTATAGTCCCCTAACATTTTGTATTATATTACATTATTATTTATTTGATCACATAAGACCCTCTTCGGGTATGTGAAGATTATCGCGTGTGGAATATATCTATTCTTACAGATTTATAAAGCTTCTTCTACACGAAAATAACATGACAAGTGAGTTTTCATAATTTCCTGCCTCACAACAAAACTCCATGTTTAATCCTTTTCATTAAAAATTGAAATTTCCTATCACATTTAAGAAATCTGGAAGATTTTTTTATTCGCTTAAGAGATGTGCATTACTCTTATCGATAAAATCAGCAATAGACACATCGATAACAATTACCCAACAGTTCCAGCGTCGTCTCTTTGCGAATACGTCGTATTTCGTTAATATCTTTTATCTTGCTAGTACAATTCACAAAGACTAGCAAACGATCGATTTTCAACTTTATACTCCATAACAGAAAGCATAAATATGTGATGTATTCTTATGATTCACTCAATCTCTCCCATTTGTATGTTGCGTGTTATAATGTCGCAAAGTTTCCACGATTTTGTTTCTTATTGTGATTGCAATAAAGACTATGAGAAGTGTCGTTGTGAATTGATATATTTCTGCAAATCTGAACAGGGAAGTGCTCGCAAAGGTCGCCGGGCGCTCCTCTTATGCAGTATTTAACATATTCCGCCATTGTTGTACAGCGTTTTGACGTTATCACGTCTGTTTCTAATGTACAGTTTGTATTGGAACTGAACGTAAATAATAGTCCAGAGTTGTATTACACACAATTATGTGTACATTATGCGTATATCATTTATTAATTATTGATAACATCATCATCAAATAATTTAAAACATTACAATTTACCTATACTAATACCAATCAGTACGTCATAGACAACGACCTTTTATAACAATTAGCGACAAACACCCAAAGTGAACAATGCACAGTTACATCGTAGAACAAAGCGATACAAAAACAATGAAATTATGACACAAACAAGGCGTCCGTCTTCCATTCGAACAATACGCGAAACGTTATAGAAACCATTTATTAGCATAACAATTAACTATCGGCGTTTTTCCAAAGCGCTGGTGGAAAGGACACGGTATGTTTGCCAAAGCGGCGCCGGCGCAACTGGCGCCCGACGCATCCGTTAGTGATGCCCGGCGGTCGATAAAATAGAAAAATCGATATCGATAAAACTTTTGTTGCCACTTGTAAATGTTTTTTTCCACTCGACCTCTGAATGCTTAGGATTGTGATGCAACAGTAACATTTTTTAATTAGCTATGACTAATAAGTATTTTACATTTATATCTGTACTCAGCTATTAGTTGAATTGTTAAAAGAACATTCTAGATCTAGGATCTTAAGGTTTTCTCATTTTGGTGTATAATTAAATAAATAGTAATATTTACGAACGTTTAATCATAAAGCCAACTTAAGCAATTGCTAATAAATTCGCTTATGAGGTAGCCATATTATTAAAAATTATTTTATCTGCACTTCAATTATGATAGGAGTTTAGTGAGACAATTAGTTTTAAGAAAAAGTAGTTAAGTAATATATCGATGAAATAGACATGTCAAGAAAAAAAACTAAATTCAACTATCGCAGAGAATAATAAATAAGCTTTAAAGTTAAGTGTGTAGCTTAAAGAGCTGTTGGGAGCATCAGTGATTTTTTAATATGACATCGACAAAAAAACATTTCGGTACAAATATTGGTTGTATCGGTAAACACACAGTGGTTCTTGTTCACACATATTGTTCTTGTTGCACACAAAGTGTACTTGATAAACATAATTTCGAATTCTCTGAGTGTGGTGGCATTCGCTGCTATATTTCAATCATTTCAAAGATACTAGTGATTACTATAGACCGTATATATTTCGTTGGGCTTGTGTGTTTAGTGGAATGAACGAAAATAATAATTCTTTTCAAATTTAATGTATTTGTAACACTATAATTTCCTACTCGCTTTCCCTATATATTAACTTTAACTTTGACAAATCTCTAATATTCTTTAAAGGTGATAATAAAACACCAACTCGTTAAAAATAGACTGCAAGGTAGAATTCAATTTAGCGATATATCCGTTGAATACGCAGTCATAACAGTGCAAGTGAATTATAACCGATGCTTGTTGATAAACAAGCTTCTCCTGCGCGGAGGTAAATTTGCTGAATACGACTTTATCAATAGACCATTGTATATTTTCACTATACATCCAAAGTGCTGAACGGAAAACCCAAAATCATAGTCATATATACATACATATGTACACATATATGACATTAGTGTAGGTTTGTAAATACAGTCGTAATGTTAGTTACCAAGAACCACAAACCGCAGTACGCATTGCTAAATATCACTTAGCGAAATATTAGCAGAAAATATATCGCCGCAGTAACTAGACGCCATGGTAGCGGTTGACGAATAAATTAAACGCACAAACTTGTAAAGTTGCCGGCAGATAAGTGCCCGGGCGCCTCTATGGTATCTGAACAACTCGCGGCACGATACAGTTTAATTTTAACTAAGTCGCATATATTGTTGTCTTATGTAGGCAATAAAGAGAGTTATCTATATCTTTTGTGATCGCTCAGTGTCCGCTAAGATGTCATCTCATCGGCGTGCTCATGAAGATGACCTCAGATCCATAGACCTACGTATAAAGACTTACGTTAAGCCAGTTAATAATTCAATCTCGTATTAGATACGAAACGTATAAAATTAAAGGAATCGCAATGTTAGAAATTTGGTGAAATTTGGTTTCTACTCTTAATATGATTGCGATGAACAATTCCCATTGATGTTTAGAAGTTTCGTCACCATCGTTTACATAGCTTCAACCGAGGGAAAGCTTCATTGGAAACTGTTACTATGTATATTGTTATCAGCTGTTGCTTGTTAAACGCAGCTTACTAAGCAATTTACATTTGCCAAGTCTCAGGGCTCATTATGCACTATTGTCTTTTGACTTCGTAAATTCATTTAATTCTGTATTTATATTTGCTAATGAAGATACGAAATCTTTATTTATAGCTGTCCTGTTTTTGTTTAAGATAATTGAAAATAAAATTACAATGACCGTAATTAAGAGATAATTAACGTTGAATATTCTTTGTTTAATGCTGAAAGATTAAAATATCTTTTAATAACTTTAAATATAACAGCAGCTGTTTTAATATTAAGGTCGTGAGAGACGGAGCTATAATATATATCATATCAAGGCGTAAAAAAATGTTTTACTAAATCATTATATTTTTATAGTAACGTTACAGTGGCTACATGCATGTATAGACAGGAATATCCTGGTATAGCGAGACATAATTGCGGAGATAACTACGAAAACATATATTATGAAATATCTAGTGTCTGTAACATCACGTTCGTAATCGTCGATGAGGTAGGCAAAGAAGTTTAGTAACTCGTATGCGTCACCAGTTACTTCTGATTTAGTTCGCTTTAATAAATATCAGAGCTCAGCATATCAATATATGTTGCAGCGCGCTATGTGACGACCTTTAGCGCATAATAATTGAATTAATCCTTTTAGTGGTGCAATCATTACTCATTTGACGTATTACACTGAGTGTGGAATCATTAAAAACGTTCGTCGACGCGCACACTGTTTTTCATCCATTAGCCTTTATTATAAGCGTTAGTGCAGCGGCGTCGCATCAATCATTACTTTTATTTCACGGCTCGTGTTTCGTGCACACTATATCTGTAATTGTCCGAGCGCTGGCGCCACCGTTCCTTGGCCGTCTGCCATTGCAATAGCATTCTGATGGCCGCGATTAATTTCGTCATCAAAACACCGACGACACCCGCTTGCACCTACCCGGTGATCTTTCAATCTGAGAGAATCGATTGGCACTAGATGTCGCTGTGTTAATAGGATCTTGTCAGTCGTTTGTTCGTCATCATCAGATTGATTACCATCATTATCAACGTTATCAGACTCTCAGATTACTGATGGATTTAGGACTCCTCTGATAAGCTTCATTGCATCATATTCTCATCTTGTTGCATCCAATGATTAGCAGTCTTTTCGTTTATATATATACTTCGTACGCCTTAGAGAATATTTTTTTTGATGAACTCCAGCTGAATGTTATTGCATATTTACATTTTGCCATTGGCTCTTGGAGCGAAGCCATTATTCGCGCTGGAGTTTGAGTTATGTGGCGTTGGCATTCTCAATACGATAGTTGATAATAACCTCACACGGTTGAATTACGTCGTGGGTTAATTGCTTTATGTGCGAGCCGTGGGTTTATTTTCATTGTTTTGGTTTTTTTTTAACTTTTATGTTTACTACTTCTGATTGGCGTCTATTCTTTTGTGAGAATATGAAGAAATCAAAAGATAATAATCGGAATATACTTTATAATTAATGATTGTATATTTATGTGCAAATTATTAGGTATGGCCATCGCGGTGGAACTTAGTTCCAGTTCCAAGTTAGACTGTTGGATTGAAGTTTTCTGTTGCAATTAAACTGGCTATAGATAGTTTCTGCTATCCGTATTACAGGTAAGTTACAATAGTTAAAAACGTACATTTTAAAAAGTATTTTACTATTAAACCAGTTGTAGGTATCTTCATATGTATGTCTTCGTCACGATCGTCGCTGTGATTAGTGGAATCTCATAAAGAAGAACCTTATTTAGGTCAGAATCTTGTACTCCACCTATTCCATAGTGGGACGTAAAAACGTATGCGGTGAGACATGGGAGTGTTCT
>DWEJ01001541.1:0-12853 GCA_018245835.1 Mysoria sejanus stolli | reverse complement strand
TTCCATAGGGGTAAGTGAAAGTAACCACAACTGGTGAAACATGGGAGTGTTCTACACGTGATTGCATACCTCTTCGGAGGTAACAAGCGAGATATTACATGAAACTTTTATTTCAACGGTACTAAAAATAATACGTTATTTGAAATCCATCATTGGAAACAGAATTACTGTTGCAGTATTTCTTCAATATGTTTTTCTGAAATTGTCATTCTTCTTCTTCCATTTGTATTGTATAATATTGTATATTTATCTTGTATAATATTGAATGTATTCAAATTTATGAAAGCCAGCAGACGTCTGTCTATGTTTTTGTAGACATGCGAAAATATCACCAACTTCATCAACGTCGTGTTTAAACATTATAACAAATATAAAATGAGAGATGTCTTAAATCTTAAGTTTTATTACTTCGTGTGGAGATTTACTAAAAATAACCAAGCAATAAACCTTCAGTGGGATATATATGAAACCGCTCACACTCGCGTCTGTTCCAATATAATTTGTCAAGAATAGTCGTCGTGAAAATAAACCCGTCTTGCTGCAGAAAATCAACATTTAATAAAGGCATATCCGGCTGTCATATTTACATTTATGTATCCAACCGGTGAAATATAATTGGAAATTCTATACACAATACAGATACTAACATACCTGATTCAAATGCAATGCGAATGTGGGATGAGTTAAGATCGTGCAAAAACACGCGTATCGAGTGGAAATATTGCGAGTCATGCAATTCTTTAAAATAACAAGACCGTCGCAATATTGTCACGTAAAGTGAAAACAATGAAGGAGTAAATCGTAAACATCACTAGAATAATAATAATATAATAATAAAATGTTTTATATGATATGATGTTTTATATTCAAATCATATATTTTGATCTTGTTTGGCCTTTACAACTTAGTCAGTGGAGGCTACCCTTTCATATCGAGGATATTGACTTGGAGGAGATCAGCCAGATTTAAAAGTGAGGAATAATGGGAGAATTTTTTTTACCGATTCGGGTGGATGTATAAAACGCTTTTGCGTGGAAAAATCTTTGACATGTACTTTAAAATGAAAGTTTTTTGAAGTATTTCACAAAAAAAACTTCGTCGAAATAAAAAGGAATGCAAACAATTGATCCATCCATGACTAGGTCTGAGAGGAATATTTTGCAAATCACGATTGTTTATTGTTGAAGAAAAAAAAATCTATATTGAGTGAAGAGACTGCGGCATCGGAACGCACATTGTCACGTCTGGAAGGATACTTCAAAGATATTTTGAAATACCAACAATGATGTGACAGGGGACTTTGTTACCGAAGACGCGAATGTTGGAGGTATTTAAATAAGGGAATATAGCGAAATAGGAATTCTCTTAAGTATTCTAGCGATCGAACTTTGCGTTACAATATTATTGATGCCATACCATACCGTAATTGTATGCAGATTTTCATAGATTTACTGGCATCGCATCTACTTTGAGGCGAAATAACAGCTGTTTTAATTTTCAGAGGATCTAGAATACAAATTGGTCTGTATTTGTGATATTGTAGTTTACAAATCATATGTGATAAGACATCCACTGTTGATCCTTTTAATACATCATCATCATCATCATCATGATTAAAATCACTATCACAATTACCAACAGTTTATCGTTCTGCTGTTAGTACATGGGTTTTCTTCTTTGATAATAATTATAAGACTAAACTGGACGACATTAAAAAGCACATTCCAACAGACTTTGTATACGATGATGTTATGGAAAACTCTTGAGATTCATAAGTGTAAGTCTTCTGACTGTAAGACATTTCGACACAAACTCCATACCGTTAACTTTGACGCTAAAGTACATATGTAAGAGGATATACAGGACAGATGAAATATACCTACATATATGGTGAATAATGTGTTCAATTCCATTGTGTTCGCGTGTCTTTGAACGACACGAATAGGATCCGGTTCACGCGTGGAAGGATCCGAAAATGACTGGCAATCTCCCTTTGTATAGTCTTGGCCACGTAACTCACGTACCCCCATGTGATATTACGAGCCCGATGGGAATTGCGGATGATGTGCAATGTCTGAAATCGTTATTTATAAAAGTTATTTGATCCGGAGCGTGCATACGGACAACTATATTTATATTCGTCAATGACTTTTAAAGTAACGTATTGAAAGCGACAACGATATCATTTAGATATTTTTGTATTAATACTTAGGTATATAAAGGTTGTGGTTAAATACCTATCACAATGAAATAAAAGAACGGAAGAAAATATGTTTTATACAACTTTTATGAAACTTTATATAATACTATACCAAAAAGGGATGATATATGCGTTGTCTTCCACTAACATAATACGAAAGTAATATGGACAAGTATGTTTTAAAGTATACAGTGATAATCTGTATTATTTTTATGATAGTGTCTTACTGTTTAAAATACGTTTAATACACATACATAAGTGTGCAGTACAAATACTGCTGTGATGTCCGCAGGGTCTTTTTGCAGTGCAGGCACGGGCGTCGCGCGTCGGCCGTCACCCAAGCGTGCACCGCTAGTGAACCAATTTTATTTTTTTGGACTAACACCCCTCTGACATGCGACTATGGCAAATGGTTGGGTTTTTTAATTTTATTATTATACCATCACGCCAGGTCTCATACAGGGTACCGGGTGAGCGTACCGAATGCGAAATATCTATATCGTTACGAACTTGACGCGCTTTATGTTTGCTATTTAAATTCACATTAATCCTTAAATTATCAGAAGAGGTAGGCAGAGGAATGCAGAACACTCCCACATTTCACCGGTTACGTTTACGTCCCACTATGGAATAAGTGGTGAGCCTATTGGCATGCATCGAGCACATATCCAGATTCTGAACCACTACTAAAAATTCTAATTTAGAAAATTTTGTAGTGTTCGACCTGAGAATCACACCTGCAGTAACACCTGCAACCAAAATGGGCAACGAGGCAGAGGCAGAGCAGATATAACTATTGTAAAAAATGTTGGCATAAAACAAGTAAATAAGACAAATATGAATTAAAAATTAAAGAAACAAGTAATCAGCTAAAACTTTTCAATTTTTTCTATAACGGCGACAAAGTTCTACTAGTTCAAGATCATAATTGTAGGTATTTATTTATCTGCATCAGTTGCTTAAAGACTAGGTCACTTTTTAAACATTCGCGAATGCGAATGTCTGCTACCGACATTCGCGAATGCGAATGTTTTTGATAGAAAATTTCATAAAAGAATTTGTTTTTGTTTGTTTTCATTGCATGATATATTTTATGTGTTATTGTTCTAATAACAAATTAAATGTTAAGCTTCATTGCTCAAAGTTAAGTAAATAAATAATACCAAATGACAAACTGAAAATTGATAATGTGATAACTAGGTTGTTCCTTTGTGTTGTATTAATATACATAAAAAAATAAATATATTTCGATTTTTTAATTTTATTCTTCTCAAATATATATGCGCAAAACGTTCGCAAAAATTTTGCGAATGCGAATATGCGAATATTCGCGAATGCGAATATGCGAATATTCGCGAATGCGAATACGAATACGCGTTACATCTCTAAAATGTATATTGATAGTTACGGTAATTACAATAATTTCCTATGAACACTTGGTAATTGCGAAATCATCAAATTGACAGATGAGTAGATCGATGAAGGACGAATTGAGAGCAGATTGGGACACAATTGCCAATTGCATTGTGAGGCAATCGATTATTGTAATTGTTGATGATGTTGAGCTTTCGATCACTGGCAATAGTTTAAAACGCGCAAAAGATATAATCAACATAAAACATTAAAGCGAAACGCATACACCTTTTAGGAGAAACGATTTTTTCACGATTAAGCAACTAAACTCTCATAAAGTACTTATTTTAATCATAAATTTGGTACCTATATTGTAGCGTACACACAAAGTTAAAGTTAACAGTCAAAGTTAATTAATTTATGTAGCTAAAGGAATTTTGGGTTGTGAATACACACGTTTTAATAAAACGTATTGAAAAAAATGTTGGGATACCACAAAAAATGTTAAGAGATCAAAACCGCCATGTTTACTAGCCAAATGGTCACGAGCCGTTAGAGTAAAACAAGTGGCGAGCCGGTCCATATGTTGATACTACCGTTCGGCCTATACGTCAAATTACAAGGCGCTCGGCGGCGAAGCGTGTCGCCTCACATTGTTTATACCGGCTGCTGCCAGTTAGTGGAAACACACGGGCGGGTAACTGGTATACGAAACGTACAATAACATATATAACGTATCCCTAGGTTTTTTAATGAAAACGAAATTTAAATGAAAAAAAGAAACGTAAAACTTTTTAAACACAACGCTGTAACGAATATATCATTTGTGTGTTATTTGTCTTATTGACGAACTAAATGTATTATTAGGCATTTATTTTATCACAACCAAATAAAAAATACTTTGGGTATTGGATATGTAGGTATGTATGAACTGGCTTGATTCGCGGTTGTTTTTTGGGGATGGCCTCGACTAGTTTCGGATCTAAACGAGGTCTATGAGCCCCCGCCGATAGCAGCGAGGTCGCGACGGCGAGTTCCTTCGCTGATCCGCCGACGTAGGTCAAAATGATTCATAGATAGAAAGGTTTTTTAATTAATGATGGATTTTTGAGTACTCAAAATAGATTCTGTCATTAAAAATACATGTTTAATATAATAACCAATTAAAATTGTAGTACTAAAACTACATGCGAAAAAGTATAAAGCTCTAATCGATCTCAATACTGAAATTATATCTGGGTATGGAGTAATTATCGTTTTAAACTAGACAAGTATAGTAAAGGCTTTTATAAATCCGTTAAAAAGCAGTGAAAAAACGAGCTAATCTTCTCATGCAACAGCAAAACGATACGGTATCGCTCGAAAGTATCTACCGTATATTCCATGTCACCGCTGACACCGACGTCGCACCACCCAGACGGTAAAACGTCACTTAAGACCATAGCGCAAGCCCTTCGCGCGTATATATAGATGGCGGGATTTAAATAAATGGATATTTCCCTTAGATTTATCGCCGTGTAGCGACCAACATAAACCTGTCCCGAATGTAATGAGAGTCCGACGCGACGTATCCGAGGGATACTATTCCCTGTTGATGTATTATTGTGCATATCAACTATAAATCAAAGTGCATCAACACATCGTACGCGTCTGCGGTGGGAATTAATGTGAGTTCGTCTTGTTTGCGC
The DNA here is from genome assembly GCA_018245835.1 of Mysoria sejanus stolli. Taxonomy (NCBI): domain Eukaryota; kingdom Metazoa; phylum Arthropoda; class Insecta; order Lepidoptera; family Hesperiidae; genus Mysarbia; species Mysarbia sejanus. The sequence goes on along the minus strand of DWEJ01001541.1, from coordinate 7,612 downwards.
GTCGGCCGCTTGCGGGTTTGTAATAATAATATATTTTCAATTATTTAACTTCTACTCGAGAAGTAATATAATCTCTGTTAGAATGAGGGGATTTTACAGCAACATGATGATGTTGAAATAACAGTGAATGTAATTTCAAAATAATCGCAAAACTGCATCAGCTGTCATTTCTTATACGCAGAGAGTTTGTTACTTCGTTCATAAAACAAAAGTAGGTACCAACTGATTATCCCTGACCTTAGACGATCAAATACGTTAAAAAACGTTTCTATGAAATGTTACTGATGTTCCATTTGAATTTTGTAATAAAAAATACCTTTCTAAGACCAAATTCACGTAGCCTTGATAGGACAAACAGTAAAAGGGAGATAGCAAAAAGTAAAAAAAAGTAATAATAATAATGTCGTTTATCGTAAAAAAAACTTCGATCATACACCTGCAATCGAAATCCACAAAATCAGACAAATTAACAACATAAAGCTATGTATAAATCTAAAGCTTATTAACGATACTAAAGCGAACGTTTCCTCTCGTTCCAATAAAATTATGAATCGGGAATAGATCCAATCGATACGTATCGAAGGTCGAATGCAACCGAGAGTAGCGGAATATTCTAATGCAATTGTAAATAGGTCGAATACGGCAATCATTTATTAGATTTCCATATTCACCTGTTGCGTCAATCGGATGAGAGCTTCCAAAAGCGTGTATTGGTACAGAGAAGGTTATTATTATTATTATATCGTAGATATCGAATCTTAGTATTATTATTATATAGTACTTTGGGGGGTGAGCAGAAAGCACAGACTACCAAAGATCTCAATCGGTACAAGCCTGTTTCTTCTACATTCATTATTGTAAGTAAGATTCTTTAACAGGCTACATTTTGAATCCATTGCAAATTGCATACAAATGTGATATCAGAGATAATTTTGAAAATATTCAAGGAGCCATGTTCGGCATATAATATCGATATCGATCGATCGATATCGAGTTATCGATGTCATCATCATGAAGGTTTGCGGAGGTCCCGGTTCTGTATCGCAACAGGGCCAAAAGCCATCGGAATGATTGATTAACATAAACCGGTTTTTTGACGCCTCTTCATTATTGAAGATTGGCTGTCACATCTTGAATTCTGACTTTAATAAGATGTCTATATTTATAATTAGATGTCGGTTTTTATATATTTTTTCCGCCTTTATCAAAACCCCATTTTGAATGTTCACGTGGATTGGATAATACCCTGTTCTCCAATCATTTTGTTTATGAAAGCTGATGTCTTTAGGATACACTTAGGGTTGTCAACGCCAAATTTCAAGTTCAAACTAATATTTGAATTTAACAATACCAGGAAAAATTCGTTTGAAAACAGGATACAGTGTCCAGTGTCAATAGTTAATTAATATGTAGTAAAATATGACAAATGAAATTCATGTGATAATAAAAAATCATAAATACATAATATAAAGTGACGCGCGAATTATTAAAAACACATAACCTTATTAAAGCTGTTGGCACAAATAATGGCAACACCACGCCTCGTTCCGCGCCCACAGACGTGGCGCTCCTTCACTTAGCCGTCGAGAGCGAAGTACAATAGACATTGTAAATTTTCATTATTAATACAAGTACATATCAGTATCTATCAAGAGACGTTTTATTTAAATCAGTATTTTTATACATCAATTCCATTGGAAGTATCAAACAAAAGCAAATTAAAAACCCAGGGCGCTGCATATAAATTGTTCGAGACATCCCAGGCCACCATAAAAACTAGGACATGTCCTGATAAAACAGGACGGTTGGTAACACTACGATAAACTGGTATAATAGACGTAAAGTGGCGCTTGACATTTAAGCCAAGCATAACTCATATCTGACGTAGTAGCAAATTGCAAGCGTACTGTAAACTGAAGGAATAGGTCGGTTGTTGCATGGATGGCCGCTAATGACATTTCTCTTGTTCCCATCTCTTGTTCACCATCAAGCTGCTGAATTGTCCTTTTACAGTAACAACTCCTCTTACAAATACATACATAACATGTAATCAAAATAAGTCATATTTTATCTGCATATAAACAAATTACTGGAAATAATATACGTTAAATAAGCATCGATCATTTGGTGTTTATTCAACTTATAATTGTTTATTTATATTATTCAATTTGTTCGGTGCTTATGCAGTAATTATTACCACCACGCTCAGGTGAACGAACTACAGAGCGGGCGGTCATAAAACGCGCCGTTCTGGTACGGCCATCAACAAATTGGATAATAAGCAACATATTTCACTTCACAGCGTTACCGCGGCTACTTCATTACGGGCTTCGTTCAACGCCTCTGATTACTAATTAGTAGTATTATGTAATTATGACTAGGCGTATAACTCTATTAACATACACACAAGAAAGTTTGTCTGTCGGTTTTTTCTTCTTTCACGCCGCGCTAAAGTAATTAATCGATGTGATTCATCGCTTGCAATAAAAAGAATCCGAAAGATCAGTCGCTGGCAGAATCTTAGTCCTGATGCTTGAGTAAAGGCTTATTAATAGCAGGTGGTCTATTTCGTCTCTTTCAAAACATAAGCCGCTATTGACCTGGTCAAGAAGCTCGTCGTCAAAATGAAAATGAGATTGTAAATCGGACTCAGTTACACCGTTATGTTCCCTGCTCATGCGACTTTATCTCGTTGCGATTTGTGTGTGAGAATCGATTTGCGCAGATTTATCGACGGTCGCGCATGACAAATCGTTGCGAATTATCTACTCGTCGGCAGCTAGTTTATTCGATGTACATTATGTACGTTAATTCGTCGTACATTATGTACGTTCGATGATCAAATATCATCTGTTGTAACGGTGAAGCGAAAGGAAAAGAAAGAATATCGCAAGGAAATCTATGCATATTAATAGTTTTCTATAACGTTCTGTAAGACAGGTAAAATTTGCTTATGATAATTATTAATCATTTTCAATTTTGTTTACACACTTATTGTGGCGTTTTTATATTAATTGAAGAATTCTTTATATTACAAGTGCTGTGAATAAAGTCCAAAATTTTAATTTTAATTAATTATGTCGTTTGTAGGACCGAATTTCAAATAATTTAAAAAGTTCATATGAAAATTATCTGACTGTAAAAAAATCAGTCATACTACCGTAAATTGTGTGAGGTTTTTAATTCAACGGCAGTGGTACTCTACCACCGCAGTGTTACATATGTACTCTACGTACCGCCGCTGTAATTCAGGGCTCGTGTCTAAGTGCGCTAAATGCTAATTACTATTCAACGTAATGAGCGAACGTGTGCCGGCGCACGTAGTACCTACGTTCGTTATCATGAAAATGTGCCGTAGAAATAATCAAGTATTTGCACACATGTGTTTTTCCACTTGTCGTCGCACGACTTGGGCTGCGTGAAGGTGGCGGTGGATTCTTTTGACTTTTCCGAACTATAACGATTTTTTGTATTAAAAACCACAAACCCATTTTGAAGGATATAGGAAATAGGTATTTTTTTTAAATATAGACAGCAATTGTTTAATATTACCTCGTCGGTTGTTTCAAGGGCGACTGCCCATAAATCCCGGTTGGACACTACTGGATGTTTCAAAATTATATTTTCTAATAGAGTGACTCGGAGTCGGAGTCTCTATATATGCCCGGTGTAGGGTCACCACCTATTCCTTAGTGGGACGTAAACGTAACTGGTGAAACGTAGGAGTGTATTACGCTCTTCCACCTATCTCTTCAGGGATTAAGGCATAACGTAACGTATATTTTAATACTAGAGTTGTTTTTACCTTTAAATAGTAATGTTTGCAGTGCTCATCAGTGCAGTGTTCTAGTTAATCCTGTGTTATTAGAGCAAGCAGATATGAATACACTAAGATACAATACTTTTATTTTTAACGCGTGCTAGGGTTTGTGAAGCCAATACCGTGTGCGCAGAAAATGTCGAAAGCTATAAAAAAAGGAAAGTGCTTACATGTGGCCAGTATTACGTATGTTTTTGATGATAAAAAAAAAATTTAAAATTACCGTTAGAATAAATAAACATTATTTATTATTGTTACAAGTAATCGACCCCGTGTACGGCGACCCTTAAACGGTTACGCAACGAGACGCATACTCGGAACTGGGACGTACGAGTAGCGCTCAGTTTATCCAGTGCGAGTTACGGAAAGATCGTATTGAATAACCATCGAGATCAACCGAGTTGATATTAGATCGAAATATGATAACGTGTTGGTGGGCGGTGGGTGGCAAGCGGTTCTGATACATTATACATATATTTTAGTTGACGTTATTTATATGATCCATTCTATTCGTATGGAGCTAAGTGGAGCATTATTATTATTATACTGTTTTGATTATATTCGTTCTTTTATTATAGTATTACTTATCTGTTCTCTATATCGGATTGTCGATATGTCCAAAATACGGTATATTAAAAATGTATTACGTACAAAGACGAAAACATTACTGAGACAGAAAATTCTTATTTATTTTTAATTATTTTAACAACGTTCAATGCAACCTTAAAATTCTGAAGAAGCAGGAAACAGAAATTATTGACTAAAGAGTGCTCTCATGGAATTCTTGATATGTCTTATTTTAAATTAAAGTATCATAAAAAGATAATGCTAGCCACTTTTACGTAAAACGACAGTTTCCTTAACAGGTGAGATATACCTATAAATAATGTAAATAACAAACAAGTTTATACACATTTCACTTATTTTATCAACATAACAACAGGCAATAAAACGAAGCGTGACATGACGTAGGCACAAAGGTATGAGAAAGAATGATTTCTTTGAGGTCGGAAAAACAGTGCACTGCAATAGGATGATGTTAGGGATGACTTGTAGGCAATGAGGTACTTACATCAAAGAAGTGGGGCCTCAGTCGGCCAATAGTATACTTGGCGATGTCCGTGGTGAGCTGCTGACACGCGCAGCCGAAGAGGAACACGCCGATCACCTTGTACGCCTCCCACACCCACGCAGGGATCTCCTTCCCGAAGATAGCACGAGACCTCCCGCCCTTGTAATCGCGCAGCCTCAGCCATTCCGTGAGACACATCTGTGGACAAAAGATACCAACTTAATAGTAATAACAACGAAATGCCATGTCCGTTTAAAAATTCCAAATTCCGTTTAAAATATCTCAGGGCGAGATAAGAATACATTTCTCGACTCCATGCCGGGAGTCCGCTGCTGGCAGATCGTACTTTGGCACGTCTTGTCTAAGCACAGCTAAAAGCCTGGCCAGCTGGCCGCGTACGGACAACGGCGTAGGTAGTGCTGTGCTCTGCAACCCTCAACTCGCGTGCCCAGCATGGTGATTATCAGAATAACCCCTCAAGGGAGGATTATGTCCAGCAGAAAACTGTAATATGTAGTCCGATAAAGATAATAATGATTGATGCCAATAAGCTCACCAAGTATTCTTAGGGAAGCATAATGTAACTGGTGAAAAGCGGGAGTACTTTGCTCCTCTGCCAATGCTTAGATGAAATAGAAGCGTCACAATAATAAAGAAAAAGTTTAATATTAGAAAATATTAATAATATTATTAGCCTGCAATTAGATCAGGAGAAGGTGTTCTCTACTGCTGTCATTTCGCTGTAACAAATTTTTAGACAGTTATTGCAGCAGCAGGCTTCTGGTATGTGGCAACCACTTATTCCACGATGAGAAGTAAACATAAACGATGAGACGCGAAAGTGTATAACACTTCTCTGCCAACCTGTTTGGGGATTACAGCCGTCATATAACGTTTCGTATTTTTACAACAGGCAACGACTCTTTTAGGCTTCATACATACATAGAGCATATTTGTACATACATTCATATATGTATTGTATACACATAACGCTCTCAGTATAGAAGCCGCGATAAACTACAAAGTGAAGACCTCGACACCCAAGAGTATCACTTCCGTTCGCTCAAGTGGCTGACCTTTGTGACCAGATCAGATTCATTCCGTCTATTGGATTGATCAATTGTGGGTCGATTGGCACTAGCTGTTGCGACTTCTGGTTTTGACCGCAGTCGATGATCACATTTAAATATCTGATAAATTTGTTGACCTATTTAACACCAATGTTGACACCAACTCGTGACTTTCGGTAGTGTTTGATAATCTGACTGAAAATTAAAACTTTATGTAACATTATCGACATGCTCCAGTATCGTTGAAATAAGCAGTTTTTAATATTTTTTTTCGACCCTTTTATCGGTTCACTGTTGGAACATGGGTCTCCTCTCAGAATGAGAGGGTTAAGGCCATAGTCTGCCACGCTGGCCAAGTGTGGGTAGACAGACTTCACACACCTTAGAGAACAGAAATTAATTAGAGAATTTTCAGAATTAAGGTGTGCATGTTTCCTCACGATATTTCCCTTCATCGTTATTGCAAGTGATATTTAAATTTTAAACCACACATATGTAAAAAGGTGCGCGCTAGGATTTGAATCTGGGCTCGGGGAGTGAGAGGTCGAATTTCAAATCATCATTTATAACAATAAAAGACAATTATTGTGATCCAGCAACTTGATAACAGTACAGGCACCTTTCAATGTCAATGGCGTTATACAACTTTCATTATTAGCAAATACAAACACATTAACTCTTATTTCCTCACAAAAGGCTCGAACTATTTCCTCACAAAAGATTAACTACATTATAAACAAAGATAAGGATACAATTAATAAAATCACTTAAAATTGTGCAACACGCAATGTGCAGCAGTGTCCTTACCGTCGTTACTTACAACATTTGTACAGAACTTGTAAATATTTCGTGTACATACATTTGCTTCACGACTCTATGTAGAGCACTGTATAAATTGAATTGTAAGTCTGAATAAGATATTTACATTTATCGTCTATGTTCAAACGATGTCAATGCTAAAATAAACATACTCCAGCTGATGGCAATGGTTGTTACAGGTCATAGACATCGCAATCTTATATCAATACCCGAGGAGAGTTCTAGGTATATGTCGGCGATTCGCCGGGGCTACCGTGTTCAGGGTCCATAATAATAACACTTTACGTAGATATTACTCTTTATAATTTATCATGGCTTTTACAACAAGTCTTATAAAAATTCTTATGGGTTTTACAACGAACGATATCGGAGTAAGATGTCCAGCAATGTCGAAAGTGCTAACGATAATGTCCTCTGTCCACTGTTCGCTCCCTTATATTCATTTTTGTCATTCTAGTACAAGCCACCCCACCAAATGCTCAACAAGAATTTATCCCACGTTACTTAAACTTTAGATTGCTAACATTCCACTGTTTTTTTTTATTTTTATCTTCACGCTTGTAATCCCCGAAGAGGTAGGCAGAGGAATGCAGAACACTCCCACGTCTCACTGCATAAGTTTTTACGTCCCACTATAGAATAGGTGGTGAGCCTATCGCCATCTATCGGGCACATATCCAGACTAAGAACCACTACGAGAATTTAATTATATTTTTTGGATTTTCTAGAATTTTTTCTAGTGATTTTCTAAATCGAAAATTTCTAAATTAGAAAAATTCTTTTGTAGTGTTCGACCCGGGAATCGAACCCAGGACCTCCCGATCTGCAGTC
>DWEJ01001540.1:0-12854 GCA_018245835.1 Mysoria sejanus stolli | reverse complement strand
CTATGGAATAGGTGGTGAGCCTATCGCCATCTATCGGGCACATATCCAGACTCCGAACCACTACTAGAATGAAATTATTTTTTTTAGAATCTTCTTTTAGATTCTTTTTTTAGATTAATCTTTTAGATTAGTATTAAATATTGTTATTGTATTTAGCTATTGTATTATCCCATATTGAAAAAGGCGACGACTGCGCTCTACACTACACACATAAAGGAACCATTTGCAATGTTTAATGATAATTTTATTTAACATCGACTCCGAATATAATTGACAATCGTAGCGCGTCCGTTCGTGTTTCAATATTCGTACTAAAAGGAATATTTTATTTGCCCGTTATTAATTTTGCTCTTCAATTTATAGTTTTATATGAGCGTAGCACTCATGCAGCTTTTATATTCGGCTCATATTATTTATTCGCTTTATGATATCAATATAGAATTTTACATTTCGAATTGTGCATAAAAATTGAATTTATTATACAATTCTTTATTGAAACAGGCGCAGATCCAGTTCAGTGTTGTCTCCTAGAACAAAAGAGGTTTATTCGCAGTTTGCATTTCCGATTTTTTACTTTCACCACCAAGCTCGCTTATTATTCTATACTCAAGGTAACCACCACACTGTCAATGAGTAATATTCTATACAATAAGTAATATTCTATATAATAGTTTTTAAAAAAAATCTCCATAAAGCGATGTAGCGATCGCAAAATCTACCATTTAAAAAATCATTATTTAAATATATTGATTGCCATAAACGGAAACAAACGATAATACAAGTCTGTTATCCTCTAAAGGGCAAGCAGTAGAGTGCAGTACGTTTCCATGTTTTATCATATAAGAATTCAGTCTCCCAGCCACAACTAGTAGTTATTCAGGATTTGAACCCACGACCAGGTCTCGATCAATAGGCGCGTTTGCAACCACTCGACCACCGAGGTATTCAAATTCATGTCAGGCAGTCCGTTCATTATTATAGAAGTGATAAATATTATATTCGTTTAAAATAACAACAATTTGTTGCATTGTTATTCTCATATCCACACATCAGTCTCCTTAAGGGGTAGGCACCGAGTCTGAAATATCTTTACATTTACAGACGTGACACTCTAGTTCTTCATTGATCCATTTATTCAAACACACACGTTGGTTACGTAAACTTTTGACTATTCTTGACTAGTTTCCGACTAATATTTCAATTCGTATTAAATAATCCGATAACAGTATAAAAAACGTCACTTCACGCCTGTAATCCCCGAAGAGGTAGCAGAGGAATACAGAACCGGTTAAACTGGTAACAGTAGTACAAAATATTGTTAAGTTAATATTTGCCGTAACCGAATACAAACAGGCGAGAAATTAATTAATCCCTCCGCGTATCCACTGAACGTGCGATTACACGACAAATGCATGTGTTGCCAGCTCGCGTGGGCCTCGCTGTGTAATCGCTGTAATAAGCAACAGGAATATGTAACAGTAGTGAACAATTACATTGAAACGAACTGATGAAAGCTAACCATAGTAGTGTTGTTGAAATATTAATTTACCGCATTATATATGTAGATTTGACTACTTCTTAAATGTAAGGCCACTACGGAATAAATTATCTTTTAAACAAAATTTGTTGTGTAATTATAACAAAGCGATTATTATGCTACCAGTTGTACTGAAATCATTGAATGCAGTATTGATAGTACCATTAATAGGTGAAAAGAAATACATCAGTAATTGGAAAACTTTTACATATTCGTGTCAACAACAGAGAAGGTGAAAGCCCCTTTTTGATGCCTCTTCCTTAATAGTATGGAAGAGGCTCCAAAAAGGAGCATTCTCCTTCCTTCCTTAATTTCGTAAAGGACCTGTAGCATATATAATATTCAATAAATAACAAGCATAAACTTTATTCTAACAAAATGTGTGTATCCGAAAATCACTTTATTAAAGAATGCTAAGCGCTAATGATTATAAGGTAGGGATTAAAATTATTAAAAACTAGACGTTTCATAACGCTGAACTGCACTAATTTTGATGTGATAGGTATAGTTGCAAATTAATGAAAATGAAAAACGAAAAAACTATATATAATTCATAATATAAATAAGCTAATTCAACGATATAGACGCGATGAAATAGTAAATTAAAAAAGGAAGCCTCCTACAACACCTAAGTTTTAATTTAATGTCAAGACCGACACTTCCGACCCGACCGAGCCTTTACGTAATAGAAAATTGTATTCCCATATTTTTATACATAACTAGGTGTACTAGTGGCTTCTCCCGCGTTGAAGTCAGTATATCACAAAGTTTTTCCCGCGTAAATACCGACCGAAAAAAAAAATTCAGCTAGGTGAGAGCTTCCCTCAGGACGCAACGCGGACGCCAGTTCGGCATATCCTACTTACGTGTACTTGATATTTTGGACAATTCATAGAATATCTTTACAAAATGTAGCTTATATCTTATTCTGATGTATAAGCTATATTATTGTAAAGTTTCAGTATTTTTTACGTGAAAGAGTGATAAACATCCATCCATACTCACAAACTTTCGCGTTTATAATATTAATAGGAAAAATAGGATAACACAAAAGCCAGTTTCTCAAAATGAAGGAGAAAACTTAATTATATCAACCAACGTAAATCGCTATGAAAGCTGAACAAAGTGAGTACACTAGGATTATCCGGTACTACGTAAGTGAAAAAATTTCATTAGTTACCTAATAATATTGGTTTTAGAAATAAATTGGTTCATTTTAAAGAAAAATAAACTTTCATCCAAGAGAAAGTAACTCATAAAGTAATAGACGAGATGAGGTGAACCAAATAAAAAAATGTTTGGATAAATGTATTATATTATTTGACAAGATTATTATTGAAATCAATTTCAAAACATTTCTTCATTGTTCTCGTGGGAGGGCATGCATATACAAGAGGCCGAATAAAGTTATCGTAAGTATCGAATGTTCCTCACTTTGGATATATGTAAAGATTATCATTATAGTTAAGAACAATAATTAAATGAAAGGAATCCCTTATAAACCTTAGATAATGGAATTAGCAAATAAGTGGAGCATACAACCGCTTCTGATGAAGGCACTTACATAGTCTTCCATGTAACAATCACAGTGTCTCAGAAAACAACGTACACCATATACGAAAGTTATATTAGCAAACGTTACTTACGTTTCATATATTATTTAAAAAATAATATTACATGTGTAGATGGACTTCTTATATTACAACACAAACCTTGAGCTGCAAAACTATTAACTATTGACCTAAAATATAAATCCTAATTGTCTCTAGTAATAAAAGTCACAATCTATTGAACATTCTAGCTGCATATCGTTAAATAACGATAAACGACTCGGATAATATTAAAACCGATAACAGTCATGTACGAATTAAGGAATAACGCCAACTTCCGCACATAACCGGAAACGGCGTTCGAATAACGGATAGCGGTTTATAGCGCAGCAATCAGAACAGGAACTAGCTGCTCGGAGATGGAAACGTGACTCGGTGCGAATGGGAATAAAGACAAAATGAATACTATTGTACATCTGATTTGCCATCCGTCGGCGTTTTTGTTCGTGTTGTAGTATTGTGAAACAGTACAGAGTCAACGTCGTGTATCAGATAATGTGAATATTGCATCCAGCTACCCAATCATGTTGTGGTATCATAGTAACATAACATACCATTACACCTGTATTTCTTCAAGGGGATAGTCCGAGGAGTATATTATTGTAATATACATACGTATGACCGAAGACCGAAGCTACAATATGATACGAGTAGCTACATATAGGAAAATCACTATTCCACATGGCAACGGAAGTAATTGAATCGTTGGAAAAAAACATGCGTGATTCAAATAGTAACAATGATTCTACTAAGACTATAGTCCTTGTTTATATAAAAACGTAAAAAATCCCCGAAGAGGTAGGCAGAGGAATGTAGTACCTACATTGCCACGTTAACGTCTCACTATGGAATAGGTGGGGGGCCTATTGCCATGGCACCTGGCACAAATTCAGATTCCAAACCACTAGCAGAAAATCGGGGGACGCGGGATTTGAATCCAGGACCTCTCGTTAGGCAGGCGCGCTCGCAACTAATACGACCAACGAAGCAGTCACTAACACAACCAACAAAGCAGTCAAGTCCTAGTTTATAAAAACGCAATAATGTGTATTTCTGTGTATGTTCTCTTATAGATTTTGATATAATATTAATCCATTTCTATTTAATATTTATTTAGAGGTATATATTCGTATGTGTTCGAAATATTCAATTCTGCAACTAAACAAATTATATATAAATCCTATAACATAACAAAACGAGAAATAACAAAAAATAACAGAACGAGACATTGTGAAAAGATATTCAGCTATGCTACACTATCGCTACGCTGTCTCGATTTCTGCTACGCAAAACTCACTGAACGGCTAGAGTGCTACGAGACGACATAGCTCGTAGACAAATTCTACGCTTCAAATATCCAACCTTAGAATGAAGCGTCAAACTTTGACAATTAGAATATGCTGACTAAATTTTACTGCAGAAATAAACCTTTTAATAAACCTTTTAAAATTTCAACCATTTTTTTGTTCTGAATTTGAAAAAAGTTCCCAATAATGTTTTGTTCTTTTCATGTAATGTACGTGAAATATGTAGGTTATAACAAGATCGTAGGAGATATATTGATCATTTACAGATCAAAATGGGTGAATTGATTGATGGTGTTGGTATTTTTATTTACATATAAAATATTTTTTTTATCTTCACGCCTGTAATCCCCGAAGAGGTAGACAGAGGAATGCAGAGCACTCCCACGTCTCACTGCATACGTTTTTACGTCCCACTATGGAATAGGTGGTGAGCCTAAAGTCATGCAACGGGTACGTATCCAGACTTCGAACCACAACTACAAAATCTAAATAAGAAATTTTGTAGTGTTCCATCCGGGAATCGAACCCGAGACCTCCCGATCGGCAGTCGCACTTACAAGCAACACGACCAACGAGGCATTGTTCTTGAGAGAGATAGCCCAAATAATTTTCTACTTAGCCTTACTAGGTAGGTATTATAGATAGGATAGGAACCTCTCCGAGGTCCTTCTTCAAGAGTTTGCACCAAATGCGCCAGGTCGCAATAAATACTGATAATACATATTTTAGTAATGCATATTAATAATCAAAAAACACTTTGGGAAATAGTTTCTACTTTTTTAAATTGAGTGTGTCACAGCGGTTGATAATATTAGAGATGAGGTGAATGAGGATTATTAGATGTCATAAAAACAAACATCCATACAAACATTAATGAAGCAACATGTTACAGTAAAGATATCTTCGAACGAAACACGATCAACTTGTAAGAGCTTTGTAACTCGCTTTATATCAAGTTTCGTAGCATGACGGAGTTTCGTAGCACGCAGGCTTCGTAGATAAGTTACAATGTTTATACGAGATCGATAGCCGAGCCAACAATTTGCGTCGCTTATCGTGTACACAAATATTTAGAATATCGGAGACGTATGCACGCTCCCCCACACTCGAAGTTTGTTGTTTTGGTTAACAGTACTTAGTGATTGTTTGTTGTTGCAAACTCAACTATGTCAGCACAATATTTAGGTTTGTCATTCTAACATGTATTTGGGTTACTGCTTCATTTGGTGACTTCATTGACTCGAGGCGGTTTTGTAGAAAAATACAAAGTCCATGTATATTATAAATTTATCATGCTTTTTAAAAGCTAACGTCACATAGCATGATTATGTTAAATTATCCTTGAAATCTTTAAACATCATATGAATTTTTAATTAATTTTCGAAACCTATAGTTGCATTAAAATGTAATTATTTACTTGCGACCATGTATTACTATTCCCTAAGTGTAACTCTAATATTATTTTTATATAAAATGTAAGGTACGTATTTATTTACTAAAATACAATTGTCATTTCAACACGTACACTAATCACAATGGGTTACATGTCACTCACAGTCCAAAAATCCTCTAGATATAAAAAACTCCTATTCAATACACTTAAACGTGGGTGTCTCTGAATACATAGCATATAAAATACAAGATACAAACACAAATGTGGTTTACTTCTTGAAATTCTTCAGAGTTAACACCTACGCATACTTTTCCTAACCGCCTATAAACATATTTACTACCATAAAAAATTCAGTACATAAAAACAAATCTGCAATCAAACATTTATTCTTTTTACAGCCTTCGCGCCATTTATCAAAACGGCTGAACACGTTTGAATGGGGTGTATATTACCCGGAATATACAGCACTGCCAACTTGCAGTCGGCTATCCGACTGCAAGGACGTTCCAATTTAACCTGAGGTACGAAACATAAGCTGTCGAGTACCCGGCGAGGTGCGGAGCTGTAACTTCGTGCCAACGGTAATAAAAGCGCAATAAATTTTTGTCTCTTGCCAACGTCAGATGCCAAAATATTTAAGATATATTACAGTACAGAAATAAAAAGATTTTCGTCAGAATTCTCCGTACGTTGCATAAATATTTCCTGGCCGCTGGAGTTAATCTGTCTTTACTATTAACATAACTGTTCATCACGTCAGTCCCCCACTATCCAGACAGAGTACACCTTGAGCTAAATATCTTTATTCTCATGCATCTTGCGTAGGAAGTACGTAAGAATTGAACTCTACAAAAACGTAGACTGCCATTGGAGACATCAATCTTTTATATTATAGATCCGGTACTGACTGACAGCACGAAACGATTCACTCATAATTCATAAATTGAGCACAATCCGTAGCTCGCTGTTAACAAATACTGTTACTGGCGATAAGCTAACTACGTCGTAAATCTCATTAGCGTTTCCGCATTTACAATGCAAAAGCGAACCAACATGTTCCAACAATGCGGTAAAATGCACAATGGGAGTACCTAATGACCTAGATGATATAACCTGAATGCTTGCTTACACTCAGCAGATAAGAAACTCTACATATTAGGTACGGCCGTGGTGGATCGAGTATTGCAATATGGTGACTGATATTAGACAAATTAATTTAGTAATAGGCTTGTATTTAACTACGATCTCCTTATGAAATGGAGATGCAGCCTAGGATGTAGCACGCTTGCTTATAAAGTGCCTATTAACTTTAACAAAACACTAGCAGGAAATACCACTCTTTAGCAGCCTTCAGAGATATAGAACGAAGCCAAAAGAACTCGTAATAAGTCAATTGTGCAATACCCATTAATAATTCTGCGTACAATGCAACATCATGAAACCAACAATGCAGGAGTTTACAGAATGGACGTATGACCTAAATGCTACAACCCATCTAGGTGAGCTGTACACAAAGAACTATAAGCGTACATGGTCATAAGCTTTGAAAAGAAGCGATTAGCGTACGCTATAGGTATTACAAGTGCAATCATTAAACACAAACCCTTTCATTGTCCCACTGACAGGTCATTTTCTAAGGATCTCCACTCTTCAAAGGATCAAAGAATGAATAAAATATAATTTTTGAGCAACTTCAAATTCATATAAAATAACATAACGCATTAATAAAAAGATTCTCACTATGTTATTACGTCCTCAATCTAAAAAAAGGACAAAGAAATTAAGAAGAAGAACATCTTATTAAATGTCGTCACTTTCATCTGCCGTTAATGCCGTATACTTGATGAGGTATAATTGATAAGGAAAACGGCAATATCGCTTATGCTAATTCTACTTCTACAATATCGCTTATGCTAATTCTAGGACTTGTTAAATTGTGTGAAAAATGTGGCACAGTTTGTTATATGCCTAGCGCAATTATTTTTTCTCACTTAAATAATATTTATATTTTATACTCACTTTAAATTAGTTAATAAAGCTTCCCACGTAAAATACGAACAAACTTCTTATTCAGTATAATTATTACACTAGATAAACGTTAAATAACGATAAAGAATTTAAATTCTATACAAGTTTAAAATATGTTCAGGCCTAAAAGATAATTACATAATATCAATATTGCTTTATGAACCTGGCTTTAAAGGAAACGTAAAGGATTCTACATTACCGTTTGAGCCGGCAAATGTTCGCGGCTGCTAGTAAAATGTAATTGAGCGCCCTAATTCGCTACACAGGGTGGCTTTGAAAAATCAACCCCTATTATAAGGGTGGGTGAAGGGAAAAGCTACGAGAACATTAACTTAAGGCGGTTTATTAAAGCTTCTGCAAAAAACGTCGGGAAATTACTCGTACGATGTGGATCCGGAAGAACAATGTAGAAATCGCCGTCTATGGATCGATAGTGGAAGAGTTATTGTAGGGCAGATTTTTGTATTTCGAACGAAAAGCTGTGCCAGGTACGTGTAAGACAATACGCAGGTTGATGCACAGTTGTGCTCCCTTCTTGTTCTTAGCAAGGAACTTAAACTCTGTTAAGAACACTGCACACATATGTCTACAAACAACAGTTGCTATCAAAGTTCCAGCTGACCTGTAAGTATACACACAGACAGTCAAAGTCTACTTACAATCTTATGAATGCGTTATTAACTCGGTCGCCAGACGTAGAGATAATTTTGATACATTTATTATGAACTTATGCTACTTTTGTACAATCTTGTTGTCCCACGTAATACTTTAGATACAATCTGATAAATTATATTACATGTGAATTGTAAAATAAATTTCGTCATCACGAGACAACTTTTATATTAATTTGTCACATGTAATAAAGGGTTCTTTGATATACCAAGTACAAAGAGTGTTACTTAGATTATGTTAGTATAACACTATATTTTCCTCAGATATTTAAGGAGACATGTACTCGTAGCATAATGAAAGTTAATTCGTACTCGAAGATGAAAACCTCTGAAGCGCATAGGGAGATATGGTATAGACGGGGCGTCAACCCGGCGGAAGGCACAGCTTGCGGTCTAGCGTTTAATCAACCCCTAAGATAATGATATACGGATGCAAAGGTTGTACGGAAGGTACCTAAGACACCGAATATAAAATAGTTTAAAACTAAATAAACTTAAATCAAAACGCACTTAGTACTTCCAAAGTTATTGAAGGCATTAGCTTAATGCCGTTGTATTGTATTATTTTCATTGAACAGAGAAAAGGTTAATTAGATCATCTAAATGAATATTTAAGTTCAGTAAGTAACTTGGCCTATATACCGTTACGATACCGATAGACGGCGCTTATGGTTCAATTCGCAGACGGTGATTAAATGACAAATTTATTTATATGTTAAATTCTAAAATAAAACTTTACTTCCATGTCACACATTACCTAATATCAAGTTGTGATCAATTTAGCCACTTTTCATATCATTTGTCACAAGTGAACGAACGCTAAAGTCTTCAACACTAATAGATTTTCTCATAAAAAATTTCAACACTTTAAGCGTAAAGCGTAGCGCTGCAAGAAAACTCACTCTAAGCGTTCTTGCAGCGGAAATATAACACCAATTAGTTGCACATTACGCTTCACTCGCGAAGAATTATGGCGAACGGTTGAAAATTTATTTCTTGTTTTCTCCCTTCGTGCTAACGAGGGTTCGGCCATTTCATTAGGAAACGAACGAGCGTCAACTTGAAAAGCACTTAATGGCCTCATGTCACCACTAAATTCTCATTATGGGTCTAGTACGTAAGCTTCAAAAAGCTTATTACCATTATCCAATTTTCTGCAACTATAAAAGCATTTCAATATTTTTCGGCCCCTAGTAAAACATTTACATTGACTGTTAATAGAAGTTACTTGGAGGAACTACAAATCGAATGAAAGCTTCATCTAGTCTGCCAAGTTTGCCTAAGCAGAACTATATCGGCAGCCCTTGGCGCCTATTGGGAGATGTATAAACGGCGCGTGACGCTGTTCTCTGCGATCTCCAACTGCATGTCCAGCGTGGGAATTATGAGCATGACCCCGTAGGGGAGGCCTGTATCTAGCAGTGGACTTCGATAGACTAATGATAATGATAAAGATAAATGATTCACCTGCGGCAATAAAAGCCTCCTCAAGTTTTGGAAGCACTCTCTCTACACATACGTAGTTCAGCTGCGGATGCAATGCGAACGCTCCCACGTTTCACCAGTTACGTTTACGTCCCACTATGGACGTACATATTGTGTAATAATTTAATTAAAATATATTTTAATTTACCCATAGATTATTGTTTGTTGTTTTATCTTCACGCCTATAATCCCCGAAGTACCTCTTCGGGGATTATAGGGCATAAATAGGGCAGAGGAATGCAGAACACTCCCGCGTCTCACGTTTTTACGTCCCACTATGGAATAGGTGGTGAGCCTATTGCCAATAAAATATAGTAATTAATTTACTCATAGATTAATTACTATATTTTATTCATTATGGTAAAAATCATGGCAAACAATTAATAACTCTGACACCAACAAAAATAGACTTAACCTAGGCCGCCATAACGGTATTATTTTAATGCACCGTCCAATTCGATCGCCATTTATTTTAAACCGTTGCACAATCTGACCGGTTTCAGCAAAGGTGTGAGATACGTTCATAGAAAGCCGTTTAGTTTATTATAGGGCTATAATACGACTTTGCGACTAAATTGGGTTAAGCCGTTTTCGGGGGACGAAGGTGGTCGGCCGTCAGTTTCGAAGGTGCTTAAAGGGATTGTCCTTCAATATATCTGTACCTGTTGTAGCTCCCTCGGGATTATGTAAAAAAGCTCGTAGCCTTAAAAATATTAATTATTCAAATATTAAACAAATATTAGCTTTGTAGTAGTATTAGTAGCGTTGTATATTTTGTTATTAAACAAATATTAGTTTAGTAAAATATTCTATACAATTTAATAAAATTGCTTGTAAAACGCCTATTAATAAGCCTATTAAGCTATAATTCACTGTTATGAATAAGCAAATTTGATCACTAACGAAGACTTCATTTATAATTAACAGTTAATTAATCAATTAGACGAATATAATTTCCATGCGAAACATATTTATTACGGATATTAAAAGGTACAGGTGCCGAGAGAGACCAACACTAACGTCACGTCCGTAACCTTTGATGAAGTAAGCAAAAGTAAGTAATACACTGCCAGATTTTAACAATTACGAGTATGTCTCACCACGTAACCACCTATCTTGTCCAAAATAGATCAAACACTGATAAATGACTGTCCAAAGTCACCGATACAGGCGTGCATACATGAATGTAGAAAAAGCAAGTCAGGTTTGTACGTATAGAATATTTGGCACTCTGTGCCCCTATCTACCCCGTGAGGGACCTGGCGTGACGATAAAAAAATAAAAAATTGTAATATGTTATTTTTATTCCAATCATGATATTTCATACTAACGACGCTATTGACGAAAACAGACACAAAGTTTCGCGCATCCAACGCTCGGTAATATTTATAATTTATATAAAACATACGGGTCGTAATGAGTTTGCGCAGCGAACATTAATACACGTTTAATATCACCCTTTCGGAAATATATGGAGGTATTTTCTCTACTGACATTGTGGGGCCGTTTGCTAAGCTGATAGACTGTCCGGCTTTTACCGTCGATAAATCTCTACCTACGATATAAAGATTATCCTTCTTCCGCTTCGCACATTTGTTTCCATTTAGATTAAGCCCATCATCACAACGAGTAGGTACTTACATAAATTCACTGTGTTTCTAAAACTGAACGTCCATGCAATATATTTAAATGCGATAAATCAATCAATGAATCGACGAATACATGTTTTATTGATCAATAAGAATATACAGGATGTAACATACTATTCGAAGAGCATAGAGCGTTTATGGTAAAGCGCATATGATATGGTGCAAAGCTTCGTATAATGTCTATGGTGCTAATATTGGACAAAATATTAAAATAATAAAATCTAAGTCACAGACAAGATACAAGCTATTGAAAAGCAGGAACTTAATTTTTTTTTAAATCCTCTACATCATTCAATTATTGGAGCATGGGTCTCCTCCCAGAAAGAGAGGGTTAAGCCCGTAGTCTGCCACGCTGACCAAGTGCGAGCTGACATAGTTCACACGCCTTAAAGAACAGTTTATTGAACTAAATACTGCAATATGTAGGAACATGATACTATCAATATTTAATAAAATATGCTTCCATCATTATCGGCTTATAAATCATATTAGCTATGTCAACACCAGATATTTTATGACACGTGGTATGCGATGCAAACACCGCACTAAGTCTCGTGAACATCTGGTAATAATCAATACTCGGTAATCCTTTAGAATGAAAGTCAACAGTAGGAAAGGATTAAAGAAAAGCTGCCACGTCCCCGTCCCAATGCCATTCCTCGCAAAGATCTGTTCAATGGGATTAAGTTTTTGAAGAATTGAAGAATCTGTTTTCGAAATGTTGTAATCAAAATTTGCAGTTATACGTAGTTATTTCGTTTTGTACATGTTCTAATTTCACAGCTTTCGGTTTAACTAATGGTATAGAGTTAAGATGTAATTTAATAAGGTAAGTTACTTCAATCACTGTTTTCAAAACTGCGAATAGATACGCCACATCACGCCTGTGATCCTCGACGAGATAAGCAGAGGAGTGTCGAATAGTACCACGTTTCAACAGCTAAGTTTACGTTTTATCATGGAATAGTTGGCGAGCCTGTTGATACCGCGTAAATATAACTATTTAAATAAGGTGTATCCTTGTGGTACGCTACATTAAAGAAATACTAAACCTACATGACCTGAATTCTTTATAAACTTTGATATCATAATGTAAAATATATCTTCACGCCTGTAATCCCCGAAGAGGTAGGCAGAGGAATGCAGAACACTCCCACGTTTCACCGCATACCTT
>DWEJ01001539.1:0-12857 GCA_018245835.1 Mysoria sejanus stolli | reverse complement strand
CTTGGGGCACGTTGTTACTTGTCACTACCTGCCCCGTGGTTTTCTTTTCAACCGATATAATTTGTTAATTATTTTTTCGTAGGGTAAGGATATATAAAAGGAAACTATAGCGTGGAAAAATTCGTGGAAGCAGTAACTATTTTGGAGGACACAACTAAAAAAGTCCTAGCATCGCAAAAGGTTTCAGATTGTTGTCTCGTTAACTAGATATGTAAGAAAAAAAATAAGCAAAACATAAGGGTACACCCATAGAATCTCTTACAGTTGGATAGAAGAAAAATCGACAAATCTTCAGTGATGAACAGGAAGCCGTGTTCATGAGTTATTTAATTAAATGTAGTCAAATTTCTTAAAGTTTGTCTCCAAAAGACGTCAGATGACTTGCATTTGCTTGCGCACTGAAGCACAATATTGTAATACCACAATCGTGGCTTGAAAATAAAGAGACAGGAGTTAAATGGCTGACAGAGTTTTTGAAACACAACATGTTTTCCAACAAAATATCAAGAAGAGAATAGAAGTCAATAAAAAAACTGCTAACTTTCTAGCAGTAAAGAGGAAGGTATTACATGTAACTGACAAAGAAAGCGTAGAAGATGAATACTTTTGTTTAATATGTTGTGACCCATTTAATTTCAAGAAAGTTGGTGAGGGATGGGTAGAGTCTGCTGTAAATAAAAATTGGTCAATGAAAAATGTATTCGAGGAAATATTACGCACTACGTTTTTTTGAATTGCGAAACTGAAAATTCAGACTACAGAAAGATCTGTTGATTTTTATAAATTTGAGCATTATTTATTATTATTTTTGTTACTATTTTGTTTATGTTTGATACAAAAGTTTATCTTTTATTTGGTGACACATCTTAATAGTCTATATTTTGTTTTCATAGTTATAAAAGTAAAGATTTTATTTTGTTTAAAGTTTATTTCATTTTAAGTTTTATTTAACTGAGGCAATAGACATCTGTGTAGGTATAGGTATATACTATGTTATTTAAATTAAGAAAGGTAACTCTCTGTGATGATTGTTCCTAATAAAAAGGTTTCGCTTACATTTTTTTGTTTGTAACATTTTGCCCCATGTAGTGTAACAACCATCCCCTGGTGCGGGGTAGAAAGTGACAGTCCTTTTTTTTCCAGAATTTATTCATTTATATCTAATCTAATGGTTTTGTATACAAAATGAATTTTAAATTTAAATACTGAATAGTTACTTAATCAAACAAATATACACTCGGGTAAAAAAATCGAACAAATAAAAAAATATGACACTTTAAAGTTGAAAATGTCACATCCATCCCCGGTCTCCCCTACTGGATACCGGAAGCTACATTTGAAAATATTTCAATAAAAAACAGAAATTCTATTACATGTGACCGCC
Source organism: Mysoria sejanus stolli (assembly GCA_018245835.1). Lineage (NCBI taxonomy): Eukaryota > Metazoa > Arthropoda > Insecta > Lepidoptera > Hesperiidae > Mysarbia > Mysarbia sejanus. Next base: position 11,473 of record DWEJ01001539.1, on the reverse strand, counting down.
GCTTTCCCAGAAACGGCTTTATATATCTAACGATACAGCGATAAACTACGGGTTGAAAGTTATTTGCGACAAGAAATTGATTTATTTTTAAAAAATTCTCATAGAATTTCAATAACATTAGCTCCTTCCAATAACGTTACGCGAAAATGTCAATGTGGATATAAAAGTGAACTAAATGGATATATTATCTATTCATCAAGAGTAGGTACCTCACCTAATACCTACATACTAAACAAATGTAAAATATGTTAAGTGCTGGCTCTGAATCATTCACACTGCATAGAAAATCCGATCATATTCCTAAACATACTCAAAACCCTTCAATTACAATTCTCTAGATAGAAGGAAGCGTCTTAAACAGAAGTTTATAACAGAAGCGTAGTCGTCATAAACAGAAGTTAACTTTATGATAGCAAAATATCCAAAAAATATCGGCTAGACATACGGCTAGAGCTGAAGAAATACTGAAAAAGTTGTCATTTCAATTGCTTCAGAAGAAGACTAACGCATTTTTAGTGTCGACAAACGAGCAACGTTGGAATGTATTATTCTTTGCTTTGTACGATTTGCGTGCCACAGTTAAATTAATATCAATGACATGATAGTGAAAAAACTGATTCGTTATTTGTAAATTACATAGAACGCAATGAGAAATCGTTCAGGCTTTTGACAAACCGGGTGTACGGAAAACTGTGATGTGACAGTCGGCATAAAATTTATATGAAAGAGGAATACAGGAAATATAACCGCCTTATTGGTGGTGTTGGGTGCAAATGCGACTGCTGATCAGGAAGTCCCGGGTTCGATTCCCGGGTCGAACACTACAAAACTTTCTAATTTAGATTTTCTAGTAGTGGTTCGGAATCCGGATACATGCCCGACGCATGGCGATAGGCTCACCACCTATTCCATAGTGGGACATTAAGGTAACTGGTGATTCGTGGGAGTGTTCTGCATTCCTCTGCCTACCTCTTCGGGGATTACAGGCGTGAAGATAAAAAAAATTCAACTGAATGAGTAAATAATACTATACTAAATGATTAATTACTACGCCCTCGCGAATGAGGCATCGGTCGCTGGGCGCTACTAACCTTTTTTGAATCTTTGTATCTCCAGATCGAATGTAAGGAATATTGCAATTTTAAATCAATTGAATCCATATAAACACAAGATTAAACTATTTACTATCTATTTGTTATATATAATTTACAACAAGGCATAAATTTATTGAAAGCAGAAATATGCTGAACGTTTCACCAGTTGAAACTTGAAAATTATTGAAATGTAAAAGGTGATTTACGAGAATTATCGTAACGCACAGGATATTTATACAAACGATTAACAATTATTCCATTTTAAAGACAATTTTGTGAAGAAAAACTTTTAAAACATATTGTTTGAATGCGCAAATAATGAGAAAATGTAAAATTGATTCTCAAGTTTATGTTAAAATAAGTTACAGAGTATAGCGCAGTGTGACAAGAACAATAGGTAGGTTATCTATTAACACCGTACAAAAAAATTAATTAGAATATTGTGTATTATGAACTTCTGTAAACTGCCTATGTGTAATTATCTGATCCACTGATGCAGTGATTATTAAACCTGGCTGTTGTGTTGGGGATCGTGGATTCGATTTCCACCCGGAATAAATATTTGCGTGACGACATTCTATGTCTTACATTCTATGTCTGAATGTAAGAAAATGTCTATATAAAAAGTATATATGTATCAGTCGTCTGGTTGCCATACCACAAGCTCTTTTGAGGCCTATTAGAATGCCAACCTTGTTTGTGATGAGATGGCTGTCCGTGGAATCATCCTAAGATATGAGATTAGATTTTTTTATTATACGCGCATGAAACTTAAGGACACAATTGGTATTTATAGATATAGAAAAAAACAGTTGGGAGAACTGAAATGTGGACATATATTTGTGCTACACATGTAGGTAGGTGTAGGTTAGGTGTAGGTAAGGTACCTACATTATATAATATCACGAAAATTTCATAACAGACTTTGCGGCTTTCAAATTTCAAATTTAATTACAATTTATTACAATCGACTAAACCAACCACTTATTTAGTTTATTGCTCGGTCGCATTGTAAATAATTAGGTATAACATCACGCCCATAATACCCGAAGAGATGGGCGAAGGAATGTAGTACCTACCGACACTAACGTTTCACCAATTACCAACAAACACGGATTCTTTTGGTGAGCCCGATACCATACACCAGCATTGATCCAGACTCCACTACTTCAAATTTTACATAGAGATTCTACTTAGAATAAACCAATTCAATTATTTTTAAAGCAATTTAACTTATATCATTACTCCCAGCGTCATTCAGTCCATTGCGGGGCATGAACGTACGCCCAATATACAATAAATACGTTCGTACTTCAGCTTAATAATATTAAATATATAATAATATTGCTTTATGAGGCACGCAATCCTGTAAAGGCTGTACAAAAATCTCTCAAACAAGTTGATATAAATCATTATAAGAAAATAAAACCTTTAAAACATTCGTGCATCTCGTATGAGTGGGCGGGATGAAATACGACCGTCTCTTTCTGGCTCAATGAACGGATGCTGAGTGAGCGAGATGGAGACGTGTGGGGCGGGGCGTCTCATCTCGGGAGCATCAGCCCACCGGGATCTGGGTTAAGGAACGAAATTAAAACGAACACAGCCACTCTCGCTATTAACTAATAGTCAAATGACGGAGTAATGTTTGTGTTGAATGCCCTGGATCTTGTATATCCATAAATATAGCGTAAAATTTCTCTAGCAATCTCCTGTTTTTTTGTATCGAACGTACACAGTCAAATCAAAGTTATGATTTGAGAACTACAAGCATCTAAAAAAAAACAGAAAGTCCATAAGAATAGACACAATTGTCATTCGTCGTACTGCCTACCCCGGAGTGAGTGGAAGTCATGATACAATAAATAAATGAGTTGCCTTCATTTGTTCTTCCTGGCAGGCTGCGGCAGGCTGCGGCAGGCTGCGGCAGGCTGCGGCAGGCTGCAACAGACTTAATGTCATATTGGAATTTCTTCCGCGACTGCAAATAGTTGCGTCCGCCGCCATCCAGCACCACCCGGAAGACCTTGTGATCTAACGTATTCCTTCCGTCAAATAATATAGTTTAGTTATTGTAAGTATGGTGTTCTTTCATCTAAATAGTTACAAAAACCAGTTCGAATGTAGAAGTTAATTACTTAATTTCATTTGTGATTTTTAAAGTTTAAAACATAGATTATTTAAACCGCTTTCATTTGCTTTTCTGACTTAAACTCTTGTAGATGCTTACAAATCTAACTACATAGGTTTAAATTCTGTTAAGATTATTGTTCTCAATGCAATTTCTATTAAATATTTAACGTAACTTCACGCCTGTAATCTCCGAAGAGGTAGGCAAAGGAATGCAGAACACTCCCACGTTTCACAGGTTACGTTAATGTCCCACTACGGAATAGGTGGTGAGACTATTGCCATGCATCGGGCACTACTACAAAATCTAAATTAGAAAATTTTGTAGTGTTCGACCCGGTAATCGAACCCGAGACCTCCCGATCAGCAGTCGCACTTGCAACCAACACAACCAACGAGGCACTTAAGATAGGTAGATACTTTTGATAAGTAGATGGGTTTCCAGATAGATTGTAGATAAGCAGCTTAAGTCAATCCTACCTGTGATTCTGCTATTCTACCTGTGACGACTGGCGATCGGGAGGGACTGAGTTCAAATCCCGGGTCGGGCATTATTGGATTTTTCCAATTTAGATTTTCTAGTTTTAACTCGGAGTCTAGATATATCTGGTGTATAATAATAGACTCACCAACTATTCCATTGTGGGACGCAAGTGTACCTAATTGGTGTAACGGGGGACTGTCCTAGGTACTACACTTGTCTGCCTACCTGTGCGGAAATTACAGGCGTGATATTACGTTATAATATCAAGTGCCTACCATACTGTGACTGACAAAAGTAGAACCGCCAACCGTCACCACGAGAGCGTTGGTGCTAGTAAAAATAGTTCCGGTCCGCTCCAGAAATACCGAGAGACCACTCAAATGCGTCATCACTATCAGAAGGCGATGGAGTCGAGGCTCGTAAAGCGGGCGAGCTCGGCTGTGTGTGCGCGAACGGGTGTGTGTGTCAAATTTCCAATAATCTTATTTTGGCGCGCATCAGACGCATCGATGACGGAATTATAGGAGACATGTTGCGAGAAACGCGAGCGCCGGCCGTTCACCTGAACCGCGACGATCGCTTTACGACACTTTATATTTTGCACTGATAAATATAATGTTCAGTACCGCACGACCGATCAAGGGTATCTATGTTTTATAAGGTCCAGTCTTCATTCCAGTGCCGTGATCCAAGGAATACGGAAGCCTTTTTAATACGTACATGTGAAATTTTGTTTGCGTTCAAATTTTGTTATGCACTTATCTTGTCGTGTTACGTTCTTATGTGGTGTACCTTAAGAATTAATTAAAAATTTACTGTAGTTAATCTTTTTTACTTATATCTCTTTAAGAATACATTACCATAGTTCCTTATATTTATTTTCCCCTATCACATTCGTGTTGTCTACTTAAAAAGTAAATGACACTGTGTACATACCTACACAGTCTCTCAAAATACTCGATTAATGAATTTCGGTTTACATATTTGGTATAGGGAGCGTTCAAGTATTACGTAACACAATTTGGGGGGAGGGGGGGTCTTGTAAAACGTTACGATGTCATTTATTATTTCCGCAAAACAAAGGTATTTTAAGAACTTACCGGTACTTTACTGAACTTATTTGTGACTTTTAGATAAGAATGTTCATTTGGTTGTTAGGTACTACAGGGTACAGAAAACAGTTACGCCGCGTTACATGGAGGGAGAGCGGGTCAAGAATGTTCAGAGATTGCGTTACGTATTACTTGAACGCTCCAATACCTATACTTTACCTATTTATTGTATCCATGACTTTGTCTTAAAAAGGACTTGTACCTTTTATTCATGTATGAACGTATTCGGTATAGTAAAAGGTCCTAAGTACTAAATTTTATAATAAAACTATGTTTATTATTCAAAAATATACAGAAATATTGTGATAAGAGTTACTGTTCAAATTTTCATAGCTCATTTTTTAAGAAACATTTGTACCTATATTACTGTACAACATTGTATTAGAAAATATTCTAACCTGTTATACTTACATCGCAATATGGACGGCATTGTAAAGATATAAAAAAAACAGACAGAAAAAAGAAAAATCTGTTTCGCATAAAATTCTTTTGACACCATCACTAGTCGAGCGGTTACAAGCGACTGCTGATCTAGAGTTCCCGGGTTCGCTGCCCGGGTCGAGCAAAGTATTAAAATGTTTCCTAACACGCAGTTCCCAGCAAAGTCTCGATTTTTGTCGGATGTAGATATGCCAATAGAGTCATTCCCTATTCCATCATAGATTGTACAACTAGTGAATTATAAGAGTGTAATAGTTACACATATCTGCCTATACCATCGGGAAATACAGGAGTGATGTTATAAAATTTCCATAAACCGCCATATCAAATATTACTCTTGACCATCTTAAACCTGTCTCCATCCTCAGTCAAAGTTATCGATAATCCAAAGGATCAGCAAGCTGTGGCAATGGGCTGCTCACATCGGTCGCGGACCAATGACCGCTGAAATAGACGTATTCTGACCACGCCGTGGCAAACGTAGCGTAGGACCGGGATTTGAACCCAGGATTCGAACGGCAGTCGCGCTTGTGCCCAAGTCGACCATTGTGGCAGACAGAAATAACAATAATCATAGCAATGAGCCTATTGGCATACACAGGGCTCAAATGAAGACTCCGAGCTACTACCAGAAATTTCAAACTTTGCTCAAACTGGTGATCGAACCCAGAACCTCTTGATCAGTGGTAGCTCAAACGACCACTAAACCAACGGAGCAGTCGACGTGAGTGAAGGAAAGTTTTTTATTTTCATTCCGCCACGTCGGCACCACCGGCATGGAGTAGGCGGGATTATGGTACAAACGATATTCATTTTTCTTAAAGTGTCCCAGCGGTAATTGCATAGAAACTTAGATTCTCTCAAAAGTTATATTGATGGTTAATGGTAAACAAAACACCACTGTGTAAACAGTTGCAGTGAAGAGTTTGGGGTTACCATGAATTTTATTACATTTAAAAAGAATTTTGACAATAACTTTTTGCCCTGGCACGGACCTAATGTAATATTGTTCCTGATTTAAATCTATCTTTAGAGAAAGATAAAGCTAGCCGAGGCACGTAAAATCTGTAAGGATAAAAATATTCGACACTTAGAGCTCTCTGGCTAGTAAAAGACCAGGACTAACGACATAATAATAATATACCTATTGTGACAGATATACTTACATCTTAAATGTCAAAAAAGCATATTAAAGCTGGAAATCAATAAATAAATTCATCGAATTAGGTAGATATTTATTAAGGTCAGGCTGGTACCAAAATACGAACTACGTACTCATAGTTCCTGTCTGTCGTAGGAGTCTAAAAAAAAGGCTTTTGAGGTCGCGAGCGGTGGCGTGAGAGCTCGAACCGTTTAGCTAGCGTGCAACTGCACGAATGTTTATGCAACGTAAATGTATATAACTGTGATTATTTATAAAATTTTGTTCCTATTTCATCTCCTATTTGTGACATGATTTTTTATGTTCCTATATTGTGTCCTTGTGGTGACAGAGCGCAGTGTGTGCACTCGGGCGCGTCGCTGGCGCGCTGCATCCGGAGCCCGCGCGCCGCTGACAGACAAATGTGCGGCAGGAAGATGGCGTCGTTAGCGCTGTCATCGGGCCCGCCATAAACGTAAATAAAGGAAGCGAACACCAGCAACCCACTTGATTTTTCTCTCTCTACCAAGATGCACTTTGTACAACAAAGTTCTCATGTATCGAAAATGCTATTTTGAAATTTATACCATGATTATATTTAAAAATTATGTTGACAAACATATCCTGGTGCTAAGCAATGTTGGTATCTTTATAAATTTTATTAAATGGCAGAAACGGGTGTTTTTCTCAAACATTTACTGGCAAATATTGCTTGGGGTTTTATAAATGTTATTTTGAAAAATGTTTCATGTCTATATTTTTGTCTTTATAAAATAAATACGATCATAAAAATGTCAACTCATTTCAGGAGAAAAACTGGTCTTTTTCTCGAATATTACCCAGCTAACACAAAATCAGTGCATGTTGTAACAAGCTAAATGACATGAAATGAACAAGATGTAGGTATATAAAACTTTATCACCAGCATTATGCACGATATCATTTGTGTAAATTCTTCAATGTGTTTTATACGGTTTTCTAATTCACATCATTTTCTGTAGAATCCTCTAATATGCAATCAAACAGATAATTTTACGTATTTGAGTAGATGTGCAGTTGCAGGAGCGTAAGCAACTTATTGATATTCAGGTCTCAGGCTTAAAATTGATAATTATTGGCCGTCATGCCTTACCTACATTGTATTAATGGCACCTGAACATAATTAAAGAAAAGCTACAAATGTGCTGTGGATTCCGAGAATATAAAGATGTCAAGATGAACACATATATCACTAGCTATACACAATTCGGCTTCTACAAGTATTTAATTTTAATTTGAAAATGTTATTAACGCCATCTATTATCGAGTATTGGAATTATGAATATTGTACATGTAATAATAGTTGAGACTAATAGTTGAAACTGATAATATAGTATTTAAAACTTTTGAATGCATGTCTTGCTCATTGTAAAACATTCACAAATATCCATTTATATATTTTTCTTGAATGCAATTTTCAATTCAATGGGTTTTTTGTGCAGTATACCTCGGTCAATATTCGAACGTTTACTTAACAATGGTATTTTTCTTACACATTCATATTTATTTTTAAGAATATCTAACGAGTTGCTAATCAAAGCCATATTAAGATTTCTTTGGTACATGAAAAACTAATAACTTATGTGTGAGTTAAAAAAAATAGCCTCTATAATGCATGTTTTCAAATATGACTAGTTTTCTGGACAGAAACAGAATCCAATGTGTGGCTCCATGTAATGTGTAAGCATACTTATTACACTACATTGTAAAAAGACTAGACTTTGGACTAAGGAGGACGGAGAATTATCAGGGTGTATGAAAAATGTCCACCGGAATGCGTTAAATTAATAAAGCGCTACTGCAGCAAGAAGTTAAATTTTAATAAAAGCGCCAAGAGTTATTACAGTAGGACAAGGTAGTTGGATTATTTAAATAGTTAAAGACTACATAAATAATACTGCCTCGTTGGTAGTGTTGGTTGAATGTGCGACTGGCGATCGGGAGGTCCCGGGTTCGATCCCGGGTTGAACTCTACAAAATTTTCTAATTAGAAAATTTTCTACTAGAAAATGTCAATTAGAATTCTGGTAGTTGTTCGGAGTCTGGATATGTGCCCGATGCATGGCAATAGGCTCACCACCATCAGCATAGTGGGACGTAAACGTAACCGGTGAAACGTGGGAGTGTTCTGTATTCCTCTCCCTACCTTTTTGGGGATTACAGACGTGAACTTACGTTTTTTTTAGTATGTAACGGATTCTTTGACTACAGTAGTCTTCAAAAATATTACAATTTCTTATTCAGCAATTTCACCCTATCTACAGCTATTAAATTCACGACATATTCTTTTTGCTCGCAAGCACCTTGTAGTGAATTTATGAGCTATTATTTACTGCTTAAAGCTTGACATTTTTAAACTTTCGCCCATTTAAAATATTTCTCCTTATTCTACTCTTTATAGACTGGACGAAGCGTCGCGATGTTTGACGTTGCGCCAAGATTTCAAACTGTTACCCTTCAGTTGCTATCACAACCAGCCTAACTGTAAAACGCCATCTATTATTAAGTTTTAGAATAGTTATAGACTAAAAATACTATAATCGAGATTCATTGTAAACGTCCATTGAAAATTTTAACCACATCCTTTACTGTCTTTTTGGTTACCGTTTTCTTGATATACAATGAATGTATATTTTTAATGCCGTCTTATGAAACAAGAAGAGCAACCCCAACAGCAATTAGATTATTGCTAGTAGTAAATATCTCTGTTACATTATTGCAAGTATTGCTTCCATGACAAATAAAGGATTTACGTAATTTTAAGAAAACTTTTAATTTTAACAGTATTTGTCCCAGAACATGGTCTTAACATCAAGTTATTTTCTTTGTTCCCAAAATAACAAGAAAAACTTATTGGCTGACAATATTAAAAGAAACCGTTCAGTTTCTACACCTACACATCGCATTATGTTTGAGAAATTTTTAGGTTAATTTCAATAATAAAATTGGACTTTTTATCGTACGATGCTTTAAACACTTAATATAAATAATATTAATATAGCCAGTAGCTCAAGGCTTTAACAAAAATCTACAATTTTTAATTTACAAATCCACTTGATGACTTCAAACACTTCAGTGGTAATGAACATTAAAATAATAATAAATAATAATGGCACTAAATATTGTAATGTCGTAACTGTTACTGTATAGTATTGTAAAGATTGGAGGCCAAATGAAGGCCCTCAAAATCAGGAAAAAATATATACATAGAAATATAAAATCAATAAATATAAAAACAATATTTCATAAATTAAATCAAGACACACCATTGGTACATACCATTCTATTATATAATACTTCTTAGTGTACTGAACTACAAAATATACTATTAGTTTCAAAAATTATCTTTACTAAACTTGCCTTATCTATAGTACTTATTTTTTATCATCTGCCCCATTAAAATTAAAGTGATACGCTAGCTAACATTAAAATTCCATGCTGGTGTTACCTCTAAATGTAACTATAACTGTCGCTCAAATATTGTTATGTATCCCTCTAATTACATTAGACTTGAGTTCATAAAATTTAGTTACACCAATTTTTCATGCCTCCGATTACGTCTAGAATATGAACTATAACTAGTGGATCGTCATATTGGAATGTTTCTGTTATAAATAATTATTTTATGCTGTTTTTATTTTTGTAGTGTGGCAACAGATATGTTTTCGCGAGTAAAGACCTTGTGTTGAAGGCATCGTGAATCTTATTTTGATTGCGAAATTGTCATACACAAAGAATCGGCAAATTATCAACTTATCAAAAGTGTTTTTTCTTCGACAAATAACCCGCCGGCCAAGTGGAGCTAATAAGGAGATTGCTCGCCATGGCCGGCCCGTCCGACGGCGACACCGACGGATGGGTCGAGTTATGCGAGCGTCAGGCCAAAGCTGCGGCTCAGGACTTTGCCAAGGCATGCATACAATTCATCCAGACCGGTGTTAATGACACTACGAATAGGCCGCACGTCTCGCATAAAGAATTTCTTAAGAAATTTGTAGAGTGCTTTTCAGAACATTTCGAAATAGAGTTCGGTAAACTAAGAACACATCATAAGCTCCCCAACGGTACGCACACCGGTCACGACGACAGCGACTACTCGGAAGACACAGAATCCCCTAAAACACAACATAAGACTTTCTTTAGAAGATTATCCTTCAAGGGACTGAGACGTGGTAAAGGTTTATTCCACAAACAACACTCTGATGACGCAGAACTGTCTAATTTGAATAAAAACAAGACCAAATTAGCTAAAATTGTAGTAGAATGCAGAAAGGAAGGATCAGTTAATTATTTGACACCAGAAAGCTTGGAGCAGCCTGGAGGTCCACAGAAATGGGAGAAATGTAGATTAGCGTTAGTGAAAACAGTAGGAGGCTATATGTTAGAATTTTACTCACCACCCAAAGCGCAGAAGCCCCGTAGTGGAGTGTTCTGTTTTCTAATATCAGAAGCTCGGGAAACTACAGCCCTTGAAATGCCTGATCATGAAAATACATTTGTGTTGAAGGTAAGTCTTTGTTTAAGTAACTAGTTTAGTAAGTTTAATACCTATAAGTAGAATGCAATTTCTGGTAGGGGTGTCCATTTTGAAAAAACATTGATATTTTTTTTGCGATCTAATAAATCACAACTGTACATCGATGTCTTTCGATGTATCAATCAAAAACATCGATATTTTGTAAACATCGAATACTATAACAGTTTTTTTAGTACCTTAAAAGACTGAAGGGACCGTGGAGATCTGATTGAAACATACAAAATCCTTAATGGTCATTATGACATCAAGGACATCACACATAATATCTTCACATGCAATGAAACTTCTTATCTAAAAGGCCATTCTTTAAAGCTGTACAAGAGTTCCTCAAAAAATAATCCGCACAAGAACTTCGTTAGTAATTGAGTGGTCAGAATATGGAACAAACTCCCTGAAGATGTACTCACAGCTGAAAATCTAAACCTTTTTAATAACAAACTCGATAAATACATACATGCATAGGGAAGCCAGTTGTACTAGTCAGATACAGGCATC
>DWEJ01001538.1:0-12860 GCA_018245835.1 Mysoria sejanus stolli | reverse complement strand
CGTACGCTATGAAGAGTAATGGGGAGAGCACTGAGCCTTGTGGGACACCAGCCGTTAAGCAGCGTGGTGAGGAGAGAACTCTACGTAAAAACAATTACAGCTTTATAGTGAATAGGGAGATAATCTGGTACTTATGTTCTATCTTATTATGTGCACCTCGCACACTATTCCTTTCTCTCCATCTTTCTCTCTTTCTCTCTTTCTCTCTTTCTCTCTTTCTCTCTTTCTCTCTTTCCCTCTTTCTCTCTTTCTCTCTTTCTCTCTCTTTCTCTCTCTATTAGGTATTATTTTATCGTTTGAAGAGAGTTCTAATATAAACCGTTTTGCTTAGCGACAAAACACGCACCGTTGCAACAATAGTACCGCTACAACAGTCCTGGACAATATATTAAATTGTACAGGATGTTTTTCTTTCTAATTACATTATCATAAAAACATGCTAGGCGTATTCATAATGACATCATCCATAGACATTACTTTGCAATGAGAAGTAATATCCAGTAAAATGTCAGCGATATTTATCTCAGCACAAAATTATCATATTATAATTCATGTATACCATAATATCGCACGCTGATCATTCTTTACTTGCTGTTAATGAAACTGTTCTAATGTGATCTCCCCTTGTGCAATTATAAACCTTCGAGCACTTTGTATATTTTAACAACCCCGCCTCATATCAATTAATATTAAACAGATTAGTTACCTGTGAGAATATCTACATAGTACAATCGCGAACACTCAGTAATATATTTTGTGAAATGTCTTGATTTTTTCCATAAAATAGTTCGGTATAGACGCTGTTTTAAGTTAAGAACTTCTGTGTCATTACATCAAAAACTTATCTAGCCCTGTATAAACAATCGTTTTCTCATTTCCAGATAACATGAACAATGGATTCCTTGGACTACAACGACACCCTGGAACTGAATAGTTCCGAGCCCTACCAGCCGTACTACTTGAGGCCGGAGACTTACATAGTGCCTCTGATCTTTGCTCTAATCTTTGTTATCGGTGTGGTCGGCAATGGCACCCTGGTGGCAGTGTTCGTGCGGCATAAGGCGATGCGAAACGTTCCGAACACGTAAGTTCTTCAAATGCATATTAAATGTACGAAAATATCGATCTCAATGTACCTTCGCATCATACTTGGTTTATATAAAACATACCCAATAGAAAATCTTTTGATCTGTGTACTAGCCCAATGATTATACTCAACGATTGATATCACTGTCACCCAGTTAGCAACTCTATCGCCTAGATTGAGCCACCATCGCTTTTGCCAGCTGACATACTACAGATAAAAAATAGAACCACGTGTTAAATGTCAAAACTATAGACAACATTGAAATATTGATTTTATGACATGTTTTTTTGTTTTATGTTATCGACAATAATTGTACTCAATAATGTGGTATGATATATTCAGGTCAAAAAATGTTGCAAACGTTCAATACATCTTCATTTTATTTCATTTAAAAATAAACAAAACATTCTATTATTTTATTCACATTGACATATTGACCTTTTGTTCGAAATAGAATATTGAGTGTGCCTCAGTAGAGTTCGATATTTTAGCACAGTACAGATGTCCTTAACACTATAATAGGCCCATGTATTTCTATATTTATACAAAACTGATTGTTATTTGCGACTGAATTGATGCACAAACTTTAAGTAATCCTATAAAATCTCCTTCATCACTTATTTATAAATTTATAGAATGGTTTCCTAGCCTGATGATCGATTTACTTTCATACTCAATTTCGTCAAAATACATTTTTTTTATTTACTTATTTAGGTCACTAACACACTGTTACGAGGTTATCATTACAATTACAATTTAGATATATTGCTTACATCATTATTTTAGAATACTAATATAGGGTTGATATATAAGACATCAGATTGAATTACAATCACTTGATTAAATATGTATCTATACATATATAGGTAGGGCACACACTCCCTCTAACGCGGAACCTAAATAAAAGTCGTTCAGCTGTTACTAATTTTGATTAGGTGTGAACCCTACAGGAATCGAGTATTCCTGGAATACATACGTACTTATGTATAAATATAGTTTGTATTCCCCGTTTCATTCATTATAATTCGAAGCTAGTAATTACTTTGATCTGTCCCTCAGTTTTAGCGTGTAAGAAAAACACCAAAAAATACCAACCAATCAAAACATACGTAATATTACGCCTGCACTTCAGGGGCTTTGCACTGTAATTTAGGGGGCTGCAGGTCCTACAGCTCCCTAAATTAAACAAACCTTTTGAATTACCAATGACAGTAATCATAATCTATTTGAAAAGACTGAAAAAATAGACTGGTATAGTTCCAAACAGTGACTTCCACTTCCATGAGCAATGAACATCAGCCAACTGCCACGAATACGACCTCAAAACAGGACCCCACAAGTAATATATGTGTACTAGATGAAACAATAATACAATTTAATGTATGCATACTTACAATCCAACTGAAAATTCTCGGTTCGTATGATATTGATGTTAAATAAATAAAAATGCTTTCGATAAATCATTAGTGAAAAATAGCGTGGTTCTTTACAAATATTAGAATAGCCAAAAACCATTTCGTATATCTAAGAATGGTGTATAGCGCCTGCAGTTCCCGAGGAGTTCGGCAGTGCGTATTACACTCCTATGTAAGATTAACCAGATACGTTTACGTTCCGTCACGAAATAGCTATACACCGTGCAATACTACAAACTCCGAGACCGCACTAGAAATGTTTACTTGAAATTTTTTTTAGAAAAATCCAATCTCGCACATCTAATCAGTTATAAATACCCACCGAACATTCCCGAAGAGATTTATTCAAACTAAATTGTGTTAAATTATTGTGCTGTTGTTATTTCCGCGCTAAATACATTAAACTATGAATACGAAAACGTAATATTGCCTGAAGACGTACTGTACGGAATTCGCTTTTCTGTATGTTAAAATTTACCGCATAAAGAACGAAGTGATTGATAAACATTCCGCAAGCACGCACGTAATCACTGTCAATATTTATTCATGACGTGTGATTTATTTTAATAATATAACAAAGTGGGTAACGAATATGATTTTCGTTTATAAAAATAGGTCGAATATAACCAACACCCCAAAAAGCATAAACATATATATAGCATAAACATATAATATAATCCTAATAAAAGTTTATTAAAAATTTTAAAATACATATTTTGGATCATTTCTTTTTTTAGGTTAACTTATAATGATTCTTCTATTAATAGTTAAAAAATTCCTTTTATATATATTTCAAATAAAATATTTGGGGCGAAATGGAATTTCAGAAAGTTCTACAAAGTGTAGGTAGGTGTGTGTAAACGATAATTCGACACCAATAAAGACTTTCAATAAGTCAGATCCAACACGAAATTTAATCACTCGATAAAATTAAGAAAACATGCCACTTATACTGGAGCTACATTTTTGTTTAAATAATGAGTCGTTTGAAAGAACAGCCCTTGCGAAGTACGTTTTTCCCCATAAAAAAGATTAGAGCCATGTCGGCTTTGTCTTCCTAAGAATCTTTTCTTTTGATTGACGCTTTTCTGAAACAAGACGGTTTGCGAATTGTATAAATTGAACATTGAATAGGGTACGATCTTAATTTATTAAAAGTTTGCATAAAGGTTTATTCTGACTTTCACGACTGATCTATTACGGGGTAAGCTGAAAGAATCGAGTTTCAAGTACATATTTATATATTTCACTTACATAACTGAATTAGTTGTTAAGTAAAAACAATAAATTTTCTGTGTATTTCGTTCTATATTTCAAAGATCGTGAAAAATTCCGCCTGTAATCCCCGAGGAAATATGCAGAGGATTGTAGTACACTCGCACGTGTCCTACTATGCAATAGGTGGTGAGTCTATTGTCATATCCCGGGCACATATCCAAACTCTGACCAACTATTATACAATCTAAGTTAGAAAAATCCAATAATGACCGATCTGAGCTTGAACTCAAATCCTTAGTAGTGGGATTTGTACCCGGCGTATAGCAATAGGCTCACTGCCTATTCCATGGTAGGATTTTAAAGGTATCTAATGGTACGTTTAAACATTATTCACGTTAATTTTATGTTCGGAAAATATTTCACAATTTTTTAACGTACGTATTTGTAATCAACGAATCTCCTTTGTAATAATTCAACCAAGCGTTGTAATCGAAAAATTGGATCTCTATAATTAAAACAAATATGAAACAAAAAAGAAAGACGGGTTTTTAATTGAAGCAATGCTTAAAAAATCATATTGAATATGAAAGTTCCAAAACCTGGATGCATTTATTTTATTAATTATGAATATTTACACAGGACGATTTATCCATAAAAATTTTTTCTTCTATTTGTTTTCCAAACCCATTATTGAAAACAGTTACAGAAGCATTGTCGCCAGTCGCTTGCTTCAATTAATCTAAATTGAGTGCCTCATGTGTTAATCCGTCTGCCTACCACCACCACGTTCAGCGCTTTACTTTCATGAACCTTAGTAAGTTTTAAGAGCATTACAAAATGAAATATAGTGCTATAAAACCAGATTTATAAGTTGTCACGCGCCGATTTTCTATCAAACGAGTCGTTATCCAAGTTCCTAGTCGTTAAAACGTCCAGCCTTGGTTCCTTTTTCGAAAATTGTTTAATTCTGCACCTGATCTTTACATTTTTATTCTTTTACTACAAATCTTTTATATTATTACACATCTGTCAAATAGATCGCTTTGAATTCGAGTGCACTAGATTTTGGCATAATTTAATCACGCCCGTAATTTTCGAATAGGTAGGCAGAGGACTGTAGTATACTGCCACGTTTCAACAGTTAGTATTCATAGTAGTCATAGCAATGGAATTAGTAGTAAGCCTATTACTATACATCTTCCATAAATCCAGACTCTTATTATCTTAGTGTACTTATAACTATCTCCGCCTAAGTACATATGTATAACAATGCCTAAATATAACAATAATAATAAATCTTAATATCTTTATGTTGACGACTTCGTTGGTTGTGTTGGTTGGAAATGCGACTACCGAGCGGGATGTCTTGGGATCAAATCCCGGGTCGGGCACTACCAGGTTTTTATTTACCAGATTTTCTAGTAGTGGCTCGGACTCTGGATATGTGTCCGATGTTTATCAATAGACATGTTTCATCATTTAAGGTATATGGTAGTGTACTATATTCCTCCGCCTACCTCTTCGGGGATTGCATGCGCGATGTTACGTGACGCTACGTTATGTTTATGTTGAATTTAATTAAGATTATCTTGCATAATACTCATGTCGACGCTGTATACGAGTATAAACGTTTTTAAATTCCCATTACTGAGCTTTTATCTTTGACAGCTTATTAAATATTATCAGGGCCTTAGTATAAGTTACGCAAGACGAAAAACGTGATCAGCTGCATAAATAATCTTAAAATTTAAAGTGTTCCGTATTATACCATCACGCTAGATCCTTCACGTCAGTCAAAAAGCACAGATTAATAAATATCATCTACGCCTTATTTTTTACAGACCTGACATTATGTATAATACTATATTCAACATGTAAACTGTGTTTACATGTAAAAAGCATATTCGAAAAATAGCGCAAACAAATACGCTCGTATAATCTAGTTCGAAAAACATCCAATATTACTAAAGCAAATTTATTTACATCAGGTAACATTGCTACAAAATAAAATATATTACAAAATAAAATAATACAAAATAAAAATATACTACAAAATAAAATAATATTCTGAAAAAGATGACAAGACAACTAGAGACACTAGAGATACAAGTTTCGTTTCCTCATGTACAAAAGTTACATGAGAAGTAAGCCAGGTTAGGAAACCTGACTGTTGAGACAGACGTTGTGGGTCCGTTTCTTACTCAGATAAAATATTACTATGACGTGCATGAGTGTCTGTTCCATATACCTAAGGTTACAAAACTTCATACTCGTACGTATTTATAAAGTTACATGTATATATTTGTAAATTGCCTAGTTAATATAGTACAGCGCCCGCCTAACTTGAAATCAGATGCTCATGCGAACTCTGTCCCAAGACTATATTATATCATACGAAACTTCAATTTACCACAATTTGTGGACTTATCTGACACGTTCCAACTGGCGAGTACAAGGTCCACAGCCCCAAGTTCGGTGCCCGATCTTGTAGATATTTCAATGACTTATGTACCTCTTACTCTGAGCCTCTGTTTATTTATGTAATTATAAAGGCATGCGTAGCCATTTTGTAATTGAATCTAGTTATTTAAGTCTTTGTGTAAACAAACGGTAGATACTTTTGTTCATGCCAGATTGGAAATTATAAAAATGTATGTATTAACCGCTCTGTTCGAATGGCTATTGTTACTTATAATCAATTGCTGATTACTATTAGCTAATTATCAGTATATCCTTGTAAGGGTGGAATGTATCCCCCGTAACGATGTTAGGGTATCAGGGTATCCTAGGAGGCGACTTATTCCGGCGCTGGCAGATCGCATTGGGAGCGACATACACTAGAAAGGTTACGTGCCCTGGTCGTCAACTAGCTGCAGCTTAGGCTATGCGAGAGGCCGTGCATTGTAATCCCTAAACCGCATGCCACCGTTGAAATTACTGTCGAAAACCCCTCAGAATAACCCTATGTCCAACCGTGGACTTAGGCCGCCAATTTGATAAGTTATCGCGCTTATTAATATCTAATACCAACTAGATAAATCGAGGCTAATAGTAATATTGCCACAGATTTATTCCCGGTTGGTTTCCCACTTCCATTGGTTGCAGTGTGCAATCGCAACTGGTGCAATACGTTTACTTCAAAATGTTTAAAGAACGAAGTTCACATAAAAGAAATTTTTTATCGCGAACACCATGTACATTAAAGAAAATTTAATTTATACTAAAATGCTTTTAGCAAAACCCAATGTCTAGTTGAAAGTGTCCATAAAGCTAGAAACTTATTTACACCATACAAAAATCGCAACACAACGTATACGGACGAAGTAGGAACAATTTTGTAGAACAGATCTGAAAAGTAAACGTACTTAAAGTTCCTTTTATGAAACTCGATTATTCTAATATAATCAGCATTAAAAAGTTGTTTTTAGGTTATGAAAATATATGTAAAAGTGAGTTTAATTAGGAAAAAATACTAATATCTGATATTATGCTTGTACAAACAAAGTAGGCGGTAAAGGGGTTGAATACATAATAATATTTATAAGCAATCATGTTTTTCAAATAACCAAAAACATGTGAGAAACAGATACGAGTGATATAATTGTCAGTGTGATTTTTTATACAATACAATGCTTTTATTTTGAAACAATTCGTGAAATACACTTCAAGGTATAAGAATAATTATACTATATACTGTCAAAAGAAATTTGCCGGCAACGTAGAGTGATGATTTGTGGTACGTATGTACCTACATATTATGGAGTGTTTATATTTATGGATGTTTAATCTTAGAACGTGTATTCAAATTTATAATCAACAGCCATACTTGAAAAGTTATATTTGTAAAAATATACATATTTGTGTCTTGTCAGTGAGTAATGTCAATTAGAATATTCTTCAAGGAACACAGACCATCGCCAAGGCTGTTGTCAGCTGCTAAAGAGACTACTGAAGTCTATAGTACATACAATACAATACAATACAAAAACACTTTATTGCACACCACGTAGACATACATAAAGACAGAAACAATTAAAAAGAACACGAAATTACACGGTAGTAACAATAGGCGGTCTTATCGCTAAAAAGCGATCTCTTCCAGACAACCTAAAGTTTGGAACCGAATTAAGAAGAAAGGGCATTAAGTAGGGCGAGGCAAACAAAGATACATACTGTAACATGAGCTCTATCTAACCTTGGATGCTGATAAATCACTGTAAATATTATTGTGTTAATTACGGGTGTTACTCTGTAACCCGCAGTCAAACGAAACAAAATAAGGAATAAAGA
This sequence comes from Mysoria sejanus stolli, assembly GCA_018245835.1. NCBI lineage: Eukaryota > Metazoa > Arthropoda > Insecta > Lepidoptera > Hesperiidae > Mysarbia > Mysarbia sejanus. The sequence continues at coordinate 4,850 of DWEJ01001538.1, read as the reverse complement.
TTTCTCCTGTTCTTCGAAAATCGCTAGTAATTCATGAAAGGTGAAGTTTCAAGGTTTATTCACGCTAAATCCAGAAGTACCAGTCGTATTTGTAGTTATTTTTTTTACATTTAGTTAGATTAGGTGAAAGTCTGCGACGCCATATATCTAAGTAAGCCACAATAAGCCTCTACAAGGTGTAAATTTATTGAAAATACCGAGGCGATTTAGGAGCATTATTTTAGCGCATATTAAACCTCGCGAATGAAAGTTATTACATTTTAAAAACATTTTTATGTAGACTAACTTTATTTTTTATAGCTTGTTATTTGAACGAATAGATTTGGCAATAACTGTAAAACTATAATAATTCAATATATTGCTTGAGTCTATGTATATTATATGGCATGTAGCGGCAAAAATTAATATGTAATAATAAAATACGAAAGGATAAAGAAAGAAAATTATTGGATGTTTTGAACTACTATTATGTACATTATGTGCGCATTCTTTTAAATTATACGCAGGTAATACTGCGTGGCACAACTAGTAAGTAATTAGATTTGAATATCAAAAACTAGGAAAAATAGAAATTTAAACTAACAATAAAAGCGTAAAAGCCAATATTTTTAGCAGCACGTACAGTGCTTATTACACCATTATTTGGCTCTTATTCAAAATTGATTTTCCGCATTTAACGGAAAAATCGGTTTAGAAATGTAACAGAAAACATTTAACAAACAATAAAGTAAGGTTCTTATTAATATTTCCATCTCGCCCACAGTGATGTCATTCTACATCAGCGAACGTGTCTGTCAATACGTGACGCCACGATTGTCGACAAATTTTGTCGACCCTTCGTCACAAAATAACGTCGTCGAACGAACTATCACAGTGATTTACGGACTGACGGAACAGTGGACATTACGATTAATCAGTTCCGAGCAATAGCGTTAATTCGAGAGCACTCAGAAGGGCGGGAATTAAAGCAATTCCCTTAGTAATAATGCGACTCAATTAATTCCGACTTTACATCGCTCGCTCATTACGGCCGCTTGGCTGTATTAGTATTCAGTATGAGAATGTCATCGAGTAGAGTCACGCGTCAGTGTGAAGTAATTAAAATTAGCGTCTTTGTGATAGGACCCATACATTATCTTTATATTTCCGGTGATATTATATTAAATATACAATTTGTATTAAAGCATTGTATTGAAATAACGAACAAACAATAATTTTGGCTATTGCTCCAACATGTTATTCAAACAGAACTATCGTTTTTTTTTAACTTCACGCCTGTAATCCCCGAAGAGGTAGGCAGAGGAATGCAGAATACTCCCACGTCTCACCGGATACGGTTTTACGTCCCACTATGGAATAGTGGTGAGCCTATCGCCATGCATCGGGCACATATCCAGTCTCCGAACCACTACAAGAATTTTAACTTAGATCCTCTAGAAATCTGTCTAGAAATTTTCGCAGAAAATTTTTCTAGAAATTTTCTAAATCAGAAATATTCTTTTGTAGTGTTCGACCCGAGAATCGAACCCGGGACCTCCCGATCGGCAGTCGCACTAGCAACCAACAGGACCAACGAGGGAGTTACTATTGTTTTTGCTTTTACATAATACAAAACTTTTTGAATGGGACCAAAACCAGCTCAGCATTCAGATACTTAGAATTTTAGCAGACCAGGCAGAGGATTATTGCCATAGCCTGCCACGCTGGCCCACTGCAGGGTAGTCAAATTGACACAAATAACTTAAAACTATTAATTTTCAACATATATAATATACAAATAGGAAAAATAATCATGTATCCTTTTACAGGTACATTCTTTCGCTCGCTCTCGCCGATCTCCTGGTGATCATAACGTGCGTGCCGTTCACCTCCATCGTGTACACCGTGGAGTCGTGGCCCTGGGGCGACACGGTCTGCCGGCTCTCGGAGGCCGCTAAGGATGTGAGCATCGGGGTATCCGTATTCACCCTCACAGCTCTCTCCGCCGACCGATACTTCGCTATTGTCGATCCCTTGAGGAAGCTACATGCCACAGGTCAGTGCATGATAATGTTTTGTCTACATTTAATTTTGTCTATTTGATTTTTAAAATGTCCTTTTAAAAAAACTGGTTTTTGTGCCTGTATTGGTATAACACAACTATTATTAATCATGAATATGAATTGATATATGTACTGTCTTATACTTCGATAAATTATACTCGTAACGAATCTTCGAAAGCCAGTTTTTTTAACATACTCTAGAGGGCTTTCAAATTACAAAACAAAATGTCAAAATTTAAATTATTTTAGGTAGACGCCTTCAGAAATGTATTTAAGGTGGTATTTCTAATTAAATTTACTGAATATATGTACACATAAATGGTGTCTGCGTATCAATTTGTATGCGAAGTAAATATTTAGATCGTCTCGTATATATATTTCGTAAGCATTCGGGGTATTTATCCGCCCTCCACAACAACCGCGCGGCCGGTCTGTCAATGTATTTTGTGATATGAATAGATTGCGAAATTACAATATAATATTAAGTGAAATACATATTTTGTTCAAGATAGAAAGCCTAGATTGAAAACTTTTTTATTTCACAATATAAAATGTGACAATATAAAGCGTAAAATGAATCTGACTCTAATTTTGATGTTGTAATACACAATTAATTCTGTAAAATTATGTCTGAAGTTCTCCAAAGAGTTAACAGAAGAAAAAAGAACGTAATCTCACCCCTGTAATCCCCGAAGAGCTAGGCAGAGGAATGCAGAACACACCCACGTTACACCAGTTACGTATACGGCCCAATATGGAATAGTTAACAGAAAAGAACCATTAATGTATGTTATTCGGCCGACCATGGAATTACCATACACAGGGATGCCTTTACTAATTGTAAAATTTAAAAAAAAACATTTTTATGTTTTACAATTAGATTTAAATAAAAAGTTCACATCAACATAATCGTGTTTATAAAATAAACGAATCAGATAAAATATAAAATATAATCTATAAACTGATTTATTGAAACATCGAATCATTATTTTCAGATATTGAACTTTATATATTCACGAGAAATTGAATTTGTATTATGAATTAGTAGGCCTTGATTTCAACAATTCTCACTTCATCGTTTTTCATTAGTGAGTCGTATATTTTGAATGGATATCGATTGAAACTTAATTATTACAACATGAAGTCCTACAGCTTTCTACGCTCGTTATACTCGAGAGATCGAGAGACTTCGAGAGATTACAAACGCGATTGTTACCTGGTCTTGTTACTTGATATTAACCAGTATTTACAATACGGTTTGGTTTTAAATAATAATCTATACATATAAATGTATTCAGTTATTTACTTATGAATTTTATTATCCTCCGAAATCAGGGTGCGCATATTATTATGTCGAGAGTGATGTATGTAGAAGAAGATCAGGTTATAAGGTCTAAAAATAGGTCTCTTCTAACCCCGTATGGGTCCTGGCGTTCTATCATGGCATAGACTCTGTTTAATATGCGGACAGGAGGACAAGTCAAACGAACGGAGGTTAGCAACGTACTGCTTTATTTGACGTACGAGCTTAAGTCCTCCCTCTATTATAATATTACATAAAATACTTTTTAAAACTTAATTAAATTTAATTCTAGTAGTGGTTCGGAGTCTGGATATGTGTCCGATAGATGGCGATAGGCTCACCACCTATTCTATAGTGGGACGTAAAAACGTACGCGGTGAGACATGGGAGTGTTCATTCTTCTGCCTACATGTGAGTGTACATTCCTACATGCTTCCTTTGCTCTGCCTACATGGGAGTGTACATTCCTCTGCCTACATCTTCGGGGATTACAGGCGTGATGTTACGTTTTTATAATATAACATATCTTACATCATATCCTTGCACAATAATACCGTTTCTCCTTTAGAGCTTATGGAAGTGTTATATCTTAAGGTCATATATTTTTTTAAATCAGCTAAATATATACAAAGTTTTCTGACTGATAGTAAGTCAATTACTTCATGTTAAAATCATTCAAATCACTTTAACAATTTACATCACGTAACGAACAGGTACACAGTGGAGTGTATACATTGCCATGTTTTATCTGTTATATTTATGTCCCACTATCAGGGGCGACTCTAGCTTGTGTAGCGCCCGTGTGAAATGAAATCCTGGCGCCCCTCAGGCCTGATCCCCCCGGCGGCTATTACTATTAACTTTGCCATCGTAACAAGAAAGTTTTTTCATATTCCAACAAGCTATTTTATAAGTAAGTACCATGATGGTCCAAGACGATGCTCTTAGCTTTAGATTACTTAGATTTAGATCAGATTGCTTTAGATTGCAGGCGTGAAATATCGTTAGGTCGGTGACTGACATTTTTATAAATGAGTCATAAATTTACCATTTCTTACATTACCGTTATACTCTCCAAAGGATCACCTTATTTAAATGTTTCTTCTGAACATACCTTAATCGCTTCCATTTGCTGGCCAGCGGCTGTCGCTTCGTCGCCGGCGACTATCGCGAACTTGGTCCAGCCGAAAGCCTTCAGTAACGCCACCACAGACTTGCTGACCTTGTGAGCGGGTGGGAGAGTCCGCGCGAAGGTCGCACCGAGACCACCGCGCTCCTTCCCTTGAGCTTCCGCACATTTCTGGTTAAACATTAGAAAGTATTTAGATGTAATATGACTATATTTTTAATATCGTTCTTTATTCACAATTAAGCCCCTTCAACATTAAAGTTATATATACAATAAAAAATTTATTAATAAAAAAATGTCCTTGTTAGGCATGGATCCCAAAACACTGGCATCATTACCCAGCTGATTTAAAAGGCTAGGCCTCTGAGCGAGATAA